>CAKNYM010047897.1:10013-35584 GCA_932195095.1 Andricus curvator
AAACTTAATACAGGCATGAAGAACACAAATGCTCATTCTTAGCATTCAATAAATGCGTTTAAACAAATTAAAATTGTTTAAATAAGTTCCAAATATCACATTAACAAGAGTCTAAGAATGGCCCTCTTCGTGGAAGAAGGTGCGGATCTCGGGTCAGTGAGGGTGCGTGGGTTAGCGTTCACAGATAGTAAGGTTGTTATGGCAGAGTCAATCGAAGAATTGCAAAGAATTTTGAGCAAACTGAATACAAGTATGAAGAACACGAGCCTCAAAATTAACGTAAATAAAACAAAAATTATGGTGTTTGAAGGAAAAGGTGAGACAACAACGTACAACATTGTCGTAAATGATGAGAGAATAGAACAAGTTGACAAGTACGTATATCTTGGAAGCCTATCTACTAGATGAATCCAAAAATCTATGCCTCTTCCCCCACACCGAATGAGTCACGCTTACCCCGAACGGGAAATGGCTTAATGGTATAATAAAATAATAATAATTACGTCGTGATGAATTTACATGAAATTAATTTTAGAGTTTTTTCTAAGTACTCAATGCGCGGAAGTCATTGCTGATTCTCGTTCACGCTTCTTAATATATAGAATTAAGAGAGCTTACTCATGCGTGACGAGATAATTGAAGGATTAGATTAGATGAATATACACGTAGCATTACTTTACTATAAGTGCTCGGAAATTATCCGCTTGAGTAAGGCTGAGTACGTTTAGAGTCCACCTAATCCATCAAAAAATTTCATGTCTGCGGAGCACGAGCTATGGAAGTATAACTACCGGTGTAAATCACTGACAAGTGTTTCCTGGATAGTTAGCCGTTAGATGTTATACAAATACCGTAGAAAATAACACCGTTTATCTTTTTTTTCTTGGTCTCTATCGATGCCACTCAAATGATCTTTTTTTTACTTGGAATAAATTTTTCTGTGCTTCTCAAAATTTTGTTGAATCAAACAAAAAATATTGAATATATTATTTGGACCAGAGTTGGGTAGTAGCTTGGAACTTTAATTTAAGTTACTTTAAGGTTACTTTGTGTTTTTTGTATATATCTTATTAAGAGAGATTTATGAATCATTCAAAGAATCTGTATTATCGTCATAGAATAACAGAAAATTTTTAACGTCTTTTCAGACTACATGGAGATATGAATTAAAAATTATTTTTAATCAATTTTTTTCTGAAAAAAGTTCTTCTCCTTTCGATCCGCTGGGAATCGAACCACAGAACTTCCGATTGCCGGTCGGGTGCTTTCCCATTAAGCTACTAGAGAGATCGAGAGAAGAAACTTTTTTCAGAAAATACACGCATTATTTTGCCAGGTGGTAAATAAAATTTTTCAAGGAATCTGTATTATCGTCAGAGAATAACAGAAAATTTTTAAAGTCTTTTCAGACGAGAGGAAGATATGAATTAAAAATTATTTTCAATTAATTTTTTTCTGAAAAAAGCTCTTCTCCTTTCGCTCCGCTGGAAAACGAACCACAGAACTTCCGATAATAATGCGTGTATTTTCTGAAAAAAGTTTCTTCTCTTAATCTCTCTAGTAGCTTAATGGAAAAGCACCCGACCGGCAATCAGAAGTTCGGTGGTTCGTTTCCCAGCGGAGCGAAAGGAGAAGATCTTTTTTCAGAGAAAAAAAATTAATTAAAAAAATTTATGATTCAGTTATGGTTAGAAAATTAATTTCTTTTGGTTGAGGGTTCAGCTATTTTTCTGAAAACTCGTCTTTTTTGGTTCAATTAAAAATTGTGATTTCATATTTTTGGTTTGAAAATGCAACTGTTTTGTAAAAAAATTCGTCTTTGTGGCTAAAAAATTAAACAATTTAGTTGACATTTTTTTCATTTTTCGTTCAAAATTAGGCTTTTTCGTTTCAAAATTTTATTTTTTTTTTGTAAAAAATCTAATTTTTTTTGCTGAAAATTCAACTATTTTGGTAGAAAATTAATCCGCTTGTTATGTTTTTCGTTGAGAATTCATCTATTTTTTTATAATCGTAGAAAATTCGACTATTTTGTTGCAAATTAACTTTATTGTTGAAATTTAATATTTTCTGTATAAAAATTCAACCTTTTGGTTGAAAACTAACAAACTTTTTGTTGAAATTTTATATTTTCGATTTCAAAATTCAACTCAATTGTTATAATGTGTTGTATTTGGTTTGAAAATTCATATCTTTTGGTAAAAAAATTTCTGGAGAGGGTTCAACAATTTTTGTTGAAAATTTGTTTTTTCTGGTTGAAAGTTGAACTGCATTGTTAAAAATTTAGTTTCTTATTTGAAGATTCATAATTTCAGTTGAAAATTCATCTCGTTTGTTGAAAATTTAACTATTTTGTTACAAAATTCATTTTTTTTTTTTTTTTAAGAAATTTCAAATATTCTGGTAGAAAATTCAACTATTTGATTCAAAATTATCTTTCTTCTTAGAAATTTAACTCTTTTGTTGAAAATTCGTCTGTTTGGTTCGAAAATGGTAGAAAATTCTATAATATAGTTAAAAATTAACTTTTTTGTTAAAAATTAATATTTTCTGTATAAAAATTCAACCATTTGGTTCAAAAATAATAAAAATTTTGGTTGAGAAGTCATATTTTTGACTTGAAAATTAAACTATTTTTTTAAAAAGTGTTGTATTTGGTTTAAAAATGCATACCTTTTTGTAAACAAAAAATCCGGTTGAAAATTTAACTTGGTTGAAATTTGAACTAAATTGTTAAAGATTCAATTCTTTGGTTAAAGATTTATAATTGAAGTTGAAAATTCATCTTTTCTGTTGAAAATTTATTTAACTATTTTGTTTCGAATTCCTTTTTTTTTGTAAAAAATTTAAATATTTTGGTAGCAAATTTGACTATTTTTTCGAAAATTCACTTTTTTGTGGAAAATTAATATTTTCAACATAAAAAAAATTTAATGATTTGGTTGAAAATGCAGGTGTTTTGTTAAAAATTTAATTGTTTTGGTAGAAAGTTCAACTACTTAGTTAAAAAGTAACTTTTTTGTTGGAAATTCATACTTTTGGCTAGAAAAATAAAATATTTTGGTAGAAAATTCAACTATTTGTTTGAAAATTAACTTTTTTGTTGAAAATTTATCCTTTTGGCTTGAAACTTCAACTACTTTGTAGAAAATTTCGTCTTTTTGGTTTAAAAATTCAACAATTTGTAGGAATTTGTTTTCTTTCTTGGTTCAAAATTTGGCTTTTTTGTTTCAAAATGTATCTCTCTTGGTAAAAAAATTTCTCTTTTTTTAAATTGAACTATTTTGGTAGGAAATAATTCTGATTTGGTTGCGGGTTCATCTCTTTGGTTGAAAATATAATTATTTTCTTTAAAATTGATTTTTTTAATAGAAAATTTAAAAAATTTGATAACAAATTCAACTATTTGGTTGAAAATTAACTTTCTTGTTTCGACATTCAACTCTTTTGTTAAAAATTCATCTATTTGGTTCGAAAACGGTAGAAAATTCAACTAAATATTTGGTTCAAACTTAAATTTTTTTATTAAAAAATTCATATTTTCGGTTTTGTTTTTGGTTTGAAAAGTAATATTTTTTAGTAAAAAAATTTCTGGTTGAACATTTAACTAATTGGTTAAAAGTTGAACTGCTTTCTTAAAAATTCAGTTGTTCAGTTGAAGATTCATAATTTTAGTTGAAAATTTAACTAAAATGTTTCAAATATTGAAGAGATTCGAAAAGAATTTTAAACTGTAAAAGATTTTTCGAAATGTAGAATTTTAAAGATTTCAAAAATTAGAAGCTTTAAACAAATTTCGAAAGGTTTCAAGATAATAAACAAATTTTCTTAAAATTCCTGGGCAAATTTATTAGATCAATTTTTTACATCTTGAATGATTTTTCAAAATTTTAAGAAAAATTCTAGCCAGTTAAAAATATTTTTAGGAATTTAAGACATTTTAAATAGAGTAGAAATATTTTCAAACTTGGAAACATTTCCGAAAAATTATTAAATATTGCTTCATTTCTTCCAAACTTCTAAAAGTCTTAAACATCTCTTAAAAAGACTCGAATTTTTCCTAATATTTTGTATAACCCTATAAAATAAAAAAATTTCTTTAAAATCTTCTAAATTCTCTTTTGACACATCTGAAATATTCAAAAATCTTTTTTTTAATTTCTCAAGTCGATTTTAAGTGACCAAAAACCATTAACAAATTAATAGTTATTTGAAATTTTTATGTTTTATCATTATTAACATTATTTTGTATTCTTTATTGTATTAAAAAAAAAGTTTCAAACTGGTGAATTTTATGTTTTTAAAAAAAGGTAGAATATGTGAAGGATCCCTTAGGTGTATCATGCCTTACCAAAACATACTTGTTCTACTTATACTAATTGGGAGAACCGTTATGTTACGCGAATTAATATATTTTTTATAATATTTATTTATAAATTAACATAATAATACAAAGATTGCATTGCTTATGATATTTAAAATAATAAGTCACGCCTACCCCGAAAGGGAAATGGCTTAATGGTATAATAATAATAATATTATCTAAAGATCGATATATACTATTTTTCAATTAAAAATCATGTTCAAATAAACTTATTTATTGTTAAAATTATTAAATCTATTTTTTTCATTTTGGAGGATTTTCTTATTCATTATATTTCCTCACATTTAAAGTCTGAGCCAAGTTTTTCTATCGTTTCTTTAGAACCAAATGGTAAGCCGGGGCTGAGCTGACCTTTTTTAGGGTTTCCTCAGCATATTGCCGGAAAAAACTAAAATTAAAGATTAATGCTTTATATAATATCTAACTCTACCTATTCCGTATCCTGAAATTAAAAAATTTAATTTGTCGATAAGTAACTAGTTATTGCAGTTCAAAATGTGTCCGTCTTTACCCCTCAATGTGGGGTTAAGTCGTCCACTTTCAATAAAAAAAGGCAAGAATAGATAGGTTATTTTAGAGCAAATTAAACAAATATGATGATTAACAACATGAAAATACGTTTTTATTTTCAGTGAAAACATAACCTTATATATGCTGCTTTACATATAAGCTTTTAAATAGCAGGACACCAAATAAAAAAAATAATGAAGACCATAGAAAACATTTTCATGAATATCATTTGGCAACTGACCATCGGTGTGTTTAATCAAACGGGACGATCTAATTTGGGTATTATAATTTCTCACCTTGTCCCGCTTTCCCCTACGGATTCGAAACTTTGTATAAAAAACATTCTACAGAAAAAAATATCTGAACTTGCTTAAAATTTTAGAAAAAAATTGTATTTTACAGAAACCAATCAAAAATCTTTCGAATTTTTATCCAGAGGAAATAAATCAAATTAAAAAATATGAAGTTATGAGTGGCCCGGTTTCCCCAACGTGTCCGGTTAGCCCCGTTTTGCGCTAATAATTATTCTCCTGGTATATTTTCTGGAATTGTGTAAATAAAAATTTCGAAATGAGGAATTTTAATTCTAAAAATGTATTTCTAGAAGAAAAAATTCAAATTATAAATTATTTTTTGATAATAAAGGCAACAATTCTCTTGTTAACTTTTTAACCAAATTTTTCAAAACTGACAAGTGGGTTATATTCATAACCCCTTCATAAAATGTATTTCTGAATGTTTCTAAACATTATTGATAAAAGAGAAAATTTTAATTGTCAATGCTTTTTAATATGAGGAAATAATTTTGTTCATAACATTTTGCTACCACACTAATTTGTAAACTTTTATACACACTTTCATGGAGATGAGAAATATAGAATTATTGATAAAAACTTAGAATATATGAATTATTATTTAAGATTTGATTTTAAGGAAATTTGTTTAATTCTACAGGATTTAACTTATTTCAAAATATATTTCGAAGTTATGAAAAGGTTAAAAAAAAAATTTAATTTGAAAATATTTTAAACATTTTTTAACAAACCGTAAATTTTTGAAGATTTCGAAGCAAATTTTTTAAGCTATTTGAGTAATTTAACAGATTTTAAGATAATAACATTTTTTGTAACGATTCCAGTGAAAATTTCAATTGTTTTTTTTTATTTAAAAAATAATTTTCAGAAAATATTTTAAAATATTTTAAAACATTTCAAACGATTTCCTAAAAATTCGGAAAAGAATGTATAAAACAGTATAGCAATATTTTTTTAATTTTATAAGATTTTTGTAATACCTTGTAGATTTTCACAACAAAGTAATAAAAATATTAATGAAAAGTTATAAGAAATTTGGAATTGTAGAAACTTGTACTTTATTGTTAATTTTTTTACTTTTATACAAGAAAATACAAGAAAAACTTAGGTATTTATATTTAACTGTATTTTTTTGTTAAATTTTGTACATTTTTTTACAAAAAAGTACATGTTTTAACAAAAAATTACAGTTGTAGAAATGTTGTACTTTCTTGTAAAAATATTTTCCATCAGGGAAGTTGGCAATAGGTCATAGGCAGAAATTGAAATTATGTCATTGATTAAACTTCGTTTTCTCTATGCAATAAATTGTCTACAAAAAAAAACCGAATGGGTTTATTTGCCAACGTAATTTCTCCTATTATAAAAAGTACATGCATTTCGGCTAACTTCATGTGTAGTCCCTAAACCCTATTGGTAAATTCACTTAGCCATTTACATCCAATGTAAGTCACAATAGAATCAGCCAATCAGCTGTCGAGAATCGAAAGCAAGATTCGATAAGTCGATAATGTAAAAAAGATTCGATAATTGGATAATTCAAGTAAGCGCAAATTTCAAAAGAGTCAACATTTTTGGCTTAATTATTATAATGAATTAATACAACAGTTTAAAATTTGGATTACAAATAAGTGTTTATTATCACGAAAATTTTCAGCGAAATGTGAAAACTAAGTAAATCTTGAGGTTTTTGTGGAGGAGGTTTGTTTTTGACCAATTTGAACTAACCCAATTAAAATATTTTGTTAATTTAAAGAAAAGTGAAAATTTTGAGTTATCTAGATAAAACACGATGAGAGATACGCGAAAACTCACAACATTTCCAGGGGTTTCTAAAGGGGTATGGTCGTAGAGGGGGTTTGTTTTTGATCAATTTCAACTAACCTAATTGAACGATTTTCAAAATTTTGAAAAGTGAAAATTTTGAGTTATCTTGAAAACGATGAGAGATACGCGAAAACTGAAAAAAATTTCAGGCATTTTTAAATGGGGGTGGTCTTTGACCACCCCGACGTAAACCAGTAAACAGATTTAAAAAAAAAATTTTAATCTAAAATTTGATTTATCTCGAAAGCGGTCAGAGATGCGTGAAAACTAATTACATCTTAGAGATTCTGCAAATCTTAAGGGGTTTTGAAAACAGGATTGTTTTCGACAAACTCGAACTAACCCAATAGAAAGATTTAAAAATTCAGAAACATATTACAAATTTTTGTTTATCTCGAAAACGGTAAGAGATACACGGAAAAAATTTATCCGTGAAGAAGTCACGAACTTGTAGCTAGGTCTCGGATACGAGATAAAAAAATGAAACATTACATCCTTATTTCTATGAGAAATATATGGATAAATTTCGAAGTTTCCTACGAACAGTTCCTGAAAATTTCAGACGGAAATATAAAGAGGAAAAATTTTATTTGTTCGATTTAATTTTATATTAATTTATTAAATTCGCAACTCAGAAGATTCGAACCCTCAAAGACTTCTGACTCACCAGTTTCTAAACATAAACCAGGAGTGCGTAAACACGCGCAGCCATCGAGGCCAAACAAAATAGGTATTATAAAACTTCTAGCCACTCATCCGACGAGCTCAAGGCACACATACGAGCGCACACACGCACCGCGCGTTTGGGAGAGTGTATGTGTGGGCCACGTACAGGCGAACTTAGTTTCTAGTTCCCAGATTTGTCGGGCAAGCTCGTGAGTGTTCTGAGAATCTTTTCCCAATCACTCGTAATATTTTTGTAATTATTCACGTAAAAAAGAAGTGATGAACCGTTTTAGAATTTTCACATCGAGTTCGTCAATCTTTCTCAAAGTTCGCAGGTTATTTACGAAAATACATAAATATCCGATGAATTTTTCTCATGTCCGAGACCTAGCTACTAGTTCGTGACTTTTTTACGGATAAATTTTTTCCGTGTACGCGAAAACTGACCAGAATCAGCCCAGTAGAATGATATCCAAAATAAAAATTTTGAGTTATCTCAAAACGATAAGATACGTTGAAACAGCCACCATGAATAAACCCAGTAAAATTATTTTCACAATTATTAAAAAAAAAATGTTGAATGATCTCGCAACCAGTGAGATATGTGAAGCGGACAAAATTTTCAGCGTTTTATACAAGGGCTGGTCCTCGGCCACCAGAAATTAGCCCAATAAAAAGATTTTCAAAATTAAATAATCAAAATGTTGAATTATCTCGAAAACGATCAGACATATGCGAAAATTTGAAAAATTAATAATAAATAACAAATAGTATTAATATTGACGAAATCTGATACATTTTCAGATTTCCGGAAAACGTTAAAAAATACGTGAAAACTGTCAAAATTTTAGAGATTTTATTCAAAGGGGATAGATTCATTTGGATTGAAAATTATTGAATTTTAAGTTCGGATTGATTTGGATTGAGTCGGATTGAAGTTGTTGTACGTGCAAGAATTGAGAAGGATTAAAAAGACATTTTGGATGAGCCACGGATTCATTGGATTGGGCGCACGGATTGAAAAGAATTAAAAGGTGTGTTAGGATTCAAGTTTATGTTGACGCAGGGATTTAAAAGAATTGAATTGTTGGTTCGGATTGGTTCCCGATTCATACGAATTGAGCGCACGGACTTGCGAGCATTAAAAATGTCAAAAATGGCTTGGGATATGGGATGCATCTTGGATTCATTCGGATTGGACATCGGACTGAGAAGGAGTGAAAATTTGTTTCCGATTGGTGTGTTATGCATTCGGATTGGTTTTGGATTCACATTTATCCATTCGGACTGGTGTCAGATTCAGTCGGATTCATTCTGGTTGAATTCAAGAAGTCCCACGTATTCAAAAGGATTGGAGGCACGGATTGCAAAATTGATTCGGTATGGGTTTGGGTTGAAGTTGGTGCTGATACATCAATGGAGAAGGATTGATAAGTGAGCCTCGAATCCATTCGGATTGAATTTGGGGTTGAGACATGTATTGAGATTGGGTTTTAATTTGGGGTTGAAAGACGGATTGAGAAGGGTTGAAGGGGATTAAAAAGTTGCTTCGAATTGTTTCGGATTAATTCGAATTGGTTCGAACTGCAACATACATTTCAAAGATAATTACAAAATATTTGAAATAACGAAAACATGTGCGCTCCAGCACGCGATCATCGGTCTCGTACAACCATAAATACCAGTTTCTTATGCTTTGATTTAAGCATTCAAGTTCATAATAGGTTTGATTTGACGAATAGCAAAGTTCATGGCAGAGCCACAGTCAAATGACAGAATATTTAAAGACGAATGAGAGTTCAGATTACAATCTGGCAATTTACTCTGTCGCTGCGGTTATGTTGGGTCACATGAAGCAAATGAGATCGCATCTCGCATACTTGTGGAAACTGGACATTCTGTGCACTCAGCACTCAACATCCTCTAACGTTTGCTGCAGTTTTTGGCATTCTTTCGAGTCTTTTAGCAAAAATAAAATCCGTTACCAGATTCGCTACTTTTTTTACAGCCACTAAGCGATTTTCCATATAACCCTGACTAAGTAGAATATTATTTGAAATTTATCTGTAGTACCCTGATGGAAAAAAATTTTACAAGAAAGTGCAACATTTCTTCAACTGTAATTTGTTCAGAGGAATCTGTATTATCATTAGAAAATAACAGAAATTTTAACGTCTTTTCAGACTAGATGGGGCTATGAATTAAAAATTATTTTGATAAATTTTTTTTCTGATAAAAGATCTCCTTTCGCTCCGCTGGGAGTCGAACCACAGAACTTCTGATTTCCGGTCAGGTGCTGTCCCATTAAGCTACTAGAGAGATCGAGAGAAGATTTTAACGTTACAAATTTTTAACCAATTTAATTTGAAATTTTTTAATTATTGACGCAGTTTTTGGAATATTTAGCAATATTTAACTTTTCATTTAAAATAAAAAATCAAATATTGAAAAATTAATAATTTTAAACTGAATGATTTGAAATAGAAATCCTTGAATCGTTAATATTTCAGAGTGTTAAATTAAAACTTTGACGTTACAATTTTAATTGCTCTATTTAGCAAATGTTTAATATGTGAGTGAAATTATTGAATTTTGATGCATAAATAACAATTAAAAAATTATCAATACCGAAACAATTTGAGTTTAAGAGATATTTACAAGTTTTTAGAAGATTCAAACTCAATTTAAAACTGACAAAGATTTGGAAAAATAAAAAACTAAATTTAGATTTTTGAAGGTTTCAAAATAAAACTGTGAAACTTTGTAAGGATATTGTGAACAAATAATTTCAAGAGAATATTTAAAATGATTTTTTTTACATTTTGAATGATATATGACAATTGAACAATTATTAATTTGGAAAATAATCGAGTAAGTTTAAAATATTTTTCGAAGTTTTGAAAAGATTCCACAATAATTTAGGACGTGAAAAGATTTCAAAACATTTAAAACACAACGTAGATTTTTGAGATATCGAACACAAAATGCATAAGCTTTTTAAATATTTTGAAAGGTTTCAAATAAATAAAAAATTTGTATCAAAATTCCTAGAAAAACTAACAATCAGTTTTTTGTTGAAAATTTGATTTTAAAAATGATATTTAATAAGATTTCCAAAAATTTCAAAAAAGAATCTGAATGATTTTAAGGTAATTTTTTTTTTACTTTTGCCGGATTCTCGAAAAATGGTAGGAAAAATTCGAGTTCCAAGATAATAAAATTATTATTGGATTCCAGAAAAATTTTAAGAAGATTTCAAAACAAATTTTAAGGTATAAATTAATGTTTCTAGCTTAAAATTTGCCTGAAATGATATAATTTTAAAAATTAAAAAATTTTTGATTCATTCTTCAATTCATAGATATTTCAGCCAAAATAGGTTTTAATTTTAAATCAAAAACCGTTCAATTCGACAAAGAGATGAATTTTGAAAAAAATAATTGAATGCTCAAACGAAAAGACAAATTTTCATCAAAATACATGAACTTTTAACTAAAAAAGATAAATTTTAAACAAAAAAATTGATTTTCACCAAAAAAAGGGAATTTTTAACAAAATAATTAAATTTTTAACCAAACCAAAAAATAGTAGACTCTTCAACTAAAAACAATTAACTTTCAACTAAAAAAAATGATTTTCCTACCAAAGACGAATTTTCTATTCAAACGGACGAATTTTCTATTCAAACGGACGAATTTTCCATTCAAAAAGACAAATGTTCAACAAAAAGTTGACTTTACGACCAACCAAGATGACTTTTCAACAAAATAATTAAATTTTCAAAGTAATGAATTTTTAACTAAAATTATGAATCTTCAACTGGAATAGTTAAATTATCAGATGAAAATAAATGTTTAAACTAAAAACAACGATTTTTCAACAAAACGGTTAAATTTTCTACAAAAAAATGAATTTTTAACTAAAATAATCCATCTCTCTTGAATTTTTAACCAAGAAAAATAATTTTCTACTAAAAAAGACAAATTTTTGTACGAAATATATGAATTTTTAACTAAAAAAGGTAAATTTACAATAAAGAATGGAATAGTGACATTTTCAGTTAATACTATGAATTTTTAACAGAAAAAAACGAACTTTCAACCTGAAGGATACATTTTTCAACTAGAAGGTTAATTTTCTAGAAAAAAAAGAATTAAAAAAAAACTATGAATTTTCAACCTACAACGATGAATTTTCAAACCAAAGAGACGAATTTTCAACAAAAGAGTTGAATTTAAAAAAAATAGTGGAAGATTCTATAAAATATGGATTTTCAACCAAAAAGTTAATTTTTAACTAAACAGTTAAACATTCAACCTAATATTTTAATTTTCTACCAAAATCTTGAAATTTCGAGGCTAAAAAGTAGAATTTTTTACAAAACAGTTTAATTTCTAAGCCGAAAATATGATTTTTCAATGGAAAAGTTAATTTTCGATCAAATAGTTGAATTTGAAAAAAAAAAGTTGAATACTCAACCGAAACATACATATTTTTAACCAAGCAGTTGACTTTTCAAACAAAAATATTGAATTTCTACTAAATGAGATGAATATTCAACAAAAAAAGATTTTTCAGATTTACAAGCAAAAAACTTTCAATAACATAATTAAATAATTTCAATAACATAAAAAAAAATTTAGGTTTTAAAATTTTTTTAAATTTTTATTGGGTTTTATTAATTCAGTTTTACAAAATTTTCAATCGAACAAAAAAAACAATTTTTAACAAAGTACTTAAAAGAGATGAAATTTTAACTAAAATTTTAAATTTCCAGTTTGAAAATAAATTTTCAACCAAAAAAAACAACGATTTTTTAACGAAATAGTTCTTTTTTGAACCAGAGATAAATTTTCAACTGAAATGATGAATCTTCAACCAAAAAATGACGTTTTAAGAAAGTTCTTGATTTTTCTACAAAGTAGATTAATTTTTAACCAAAGTAGATGAATTCTCGACGAAAATGTAATATTTGTTATTTCAACCAAAAAGTAAATTAATTTTAAATCAAAAACATTTGAATTCAGCCAAAAAAAACTGTTTTTTTAACAAAACAGTTCACTCTACAAAAAAAAATTATTTTCAACCAAAAAACATTAATTTTTAACTAAAAAATTAATTTTCTACCGAAAAAGATGAATTCTCCACCAAAAAAATAATAGCAGAGTTTTCAATGTTAAAAAAGTTTGATTTTGTTATTGTATTTTATTAATTTAGTTCTAAAAAATTTTCAATCGAAGAAAAACGAATTTTCAACAACGGACTTAAATTTTTATTCAAATAGATGAACTTGCAACTAAAATAATGAATCTTCAACTGGAATAGTTGATTTTCAGTAAAAAACAATTTTCAAAAAAAAAAAAGAACGATTTTTTAACGAAGTAATTCAACTTTAAGCGAAAGAGATGAATTTTCAACTGAAATGATGAATCTTCACCCAAAACATGACTTTTTAATAAAATTCTTGAATTTTCTTCAAAGCAGATTATTTTTTAATCAAATGAGATGAATTCTCAACGAAAAATGTACTAGTGTGTATTTCAACAAAAAAATAATTTAATTTTAAATAAAAAAAATTTTGAATTCAACCAAAAAAAACAACCAATTTCAACTAAAATATTTCAATCTACAAACGAGTAATTTTTAACAACAAAAAAAACATAAATTTTTAACCAAGCAGATAAATTTTCTACCGAAAAAGGTGAATCCTCCACCGAAAATATAAAAGTAGACATTTCAATTTTTAAAAAGTTGGATTTTCTTATTGGGTTTTATTTATTCGGTTTAAAAAAATTGTCAACTGAAAAAAAAAACAATTTTCAAGAAAGTACTTAAATTTTTATCCAAAGAGATGAACTTTCAACTAAAATAATAAATCTTCAACTGAAAATAAATAGTTAAATTTTCAGTTAAAAAATAAATTTTCAACCAAAAGAACAACGATTTTTCAACGAAATAGTTCAATTTTAAACCAAAGAGACAATTTTCAACTGAAATAATGAATATTCACCCAAAAAAATGACTTTTTAATAACATTCTTGAATTTTCTACAAAGTAAATTAATTTTTAACCAAAGGGGATGCATTCCGAACAAAAAATATAATAGTTGACATTTCAACAAAAAAAAATTTAATTCAAGATTAAAAACATTTGAATTCAACAAAAAAAAACGAATTTTGAACAAAATAGTTTAATCTACAAAAAAATTAAAACAAAAAACGTGAACAAAAAGATTAATTTTCCACCAAAAATATAACAGTAGACTTTTCAATTTTAAAAAAGTTGGATTTTCTTATTAGGTTTTATTAATTCAGTTCAAAAAATTGCCAACCGAAAAAAGGAATTTTCTACAGTATTCAAATTTTTATTTAAATAGATGAACCTTCAACTAAAATAATGAATCTTCAAATGAAAATAAATAGTTAAATTTTCAGTCAAAAAATAAATTTTCAACCAAAAAAACAAAGATTTTTCAACAAAATAGTTCAATTTAAACCAAAGAGACAATTTTCAACTGAAATAATGAATATTCACCCAAAAAATGAGTTTTAACAAAATTCTTGAATTTTCTAGAAAGTAAAATAATTTTTAACCAAAGAAGATTAATTTCGAACAAAAAATATAATAGTTGACATTTCAACCAAAAAAAATTGATTTAAAATTAAAAAAATTTGAATTCAACCAAAAACAAACGAATTTTTAACAAAATAGTTATATCTACAAAAAAATTAAAACAAAAAACATGAATTTTTAACCAAGAAGATTTTCTACCGAAAAAGACGAATTTTCCACCAAAAATATAATAGTAGACTTTTCAATTTTTAAAAAGTTGGATTTTCTTATTGGGTATTATTAATTCAGTTAAAAAAAATTTTCAACTGAAACAAAAAATTTCAACTGAAAAAAAAAATTTTTCAACAACATTCTCAAATTGTTATCCAAAGAGATGAACATTCAACTAAAATAATTAATATTCAACTGAAACAGTTAAATTGTCATTAAAAAAATAAATTGTCAACAAAAAAAAAGCGATTTTTGAACAAAATAGTTAAATTTTGAACCAAACAGACAAATCTTGAACTGAAATAATGAATCCACATCCAAAAATGCCTTTTCAACAAAATAGTTAAATCTACAAAAAAAATTAAGCAAAAAACATGAATTTTTAACCAAGAAGATTAATTTTCTACCGAAAAAGATGAATTCTCCACAAAAAATATAATAGTAGACTTTTCAGTTTAAAAAACTTGGATTTGCTTATCAGGTTTTATTAATTCAGTTCAAGAAATTGCCAACCGAAAAAAGGAATTTTCTGCAAAGTATTTAAATTTTTATTTAAATAGATGAACCTTCAACTAAAATAATGAATTTTGAAATGAAAATAAATAGTTAAATTTTTAGCTAAAAAATAAATTGTCAAAAAAAACAACAACAAAGTTCAATTTTAAACCAAAGAGACAATTTTCAACTGAAATAATGAATATTCACCCAAAAAAATGACTTTTTAATAACATTCTTGAATTTTCTACAAAGTAAATTAATCGTTAACCAAAGGAGATGAATTCAGAACAAAAAATATAATTGTTGACATTTCAACCAAAAAAAAATGTAATTTTAAATTAAAAACATTTGAAATCAACCAAAAAAAAAAACATATTTTTAACAAAATAGTTAAATCTACAAAAAAATTAGAACAAAAAACATGAATTTTTAACCAAGAAGATTAATTTTCTACCGAAAAAAATGAATTTTCCACCAAAAATATAATAGTAGACTTTTTAATTTTCAAAAAGTTGGATTTTCTCATTGGGTATTATTAATTCAGTTTAAAAAAATTTCAACAAAATTCTTACATTTGGAACCAAAAAGACAAATCTTGAACTGAAATAATGAATCCACATCCAAAAATGCCTTTTCAACAAAATAGTTAAATCTACAAAAAAAATTAAGCAAAAAACATGAATTTGTAACCAACAAGAATTATTTTCTGCCGAAAAAGATGAATTCACCCACCAAAAATATAATAGTAGACTTTTCAACGAAAAATTACGGAATTCGGAAAAGGGGAAGGATTAGTCCCGAAAATTCGGGATGACTATCCCAACTTACTAAAAATATTTAACTACTCATCTCGAATTTTGGGACGAGACACTTCGTTCTTGAAAATAGGAAAAAAAAAATAAATCCTTTGGAAAAGGGGAAAAGAGGGGGAAAGGGGAAAGGAGGGGGACAGGGGAAAGAGTGTGAAGTCTGCTATTACAATTTCCGATCCTAATCTAATCTAACGAAAGTACAGCAATAAGGATGCACTTTGCAGAAGTACCTCAATGAATAATGGTCTTTCAAACTGACATTACAACAATCGTCAAGGATCAGCAGTTTATTGGCGAATCCCCACAACGAATCGACGCCTGAGCCTTTCCCGCGTGGCAGTAAATCCTTCAGAGAGGCGGTTTTAAATCTTTATCGAACCAGATCGTCGTTACACAACATCGATCGCCTGCTGGGTTTCGATGGAAACTGTATGCAGTTCTTGTTATTGACACGAGGCAGTACTATAGGCCTCAGAGATTTACTGCGTTATCCTTCTGCCAGTTCCCGAAGTACAACCTACGGGTTCATTTTTCTAAATGTTTGCAAAAGTGAACCTGCAAAACAAAAAAAAAAAAATGCAAATCGAGATATTTACGAGACAAACCTTATGGTGTTTTTTTTGGATATGACCCTTAGTTTTTTTTATATAAGTCCCAGTAGTATAATATTAACTTAGAAACTCGTACTGATTTTTTTTAAATTTAATAAATACTTATTATCATCCTCTGCAAAATGGTCACTTCTTTTTTCTTCATTTCTGTTCCTATTTAATTTAATATAAGAACACCCCAAACGTCATTACCGTACGGCGTCCCAGCCTCACGTTGCACAAAGATAAACTGATTTTCTTATTTTTTTTAGACAGTAACCTGAAAAACGCTTACGTATCAAGTTTGTCAACTTTAGATGAACATAAATTCAATATATGCACATTTTTTAAGTCAAATAAATAATATTGTAAAAACCTTCAAGTCTGCCCCTTGATTTTTGTCATTTCAGGCGTCATTACCGTACGTCTTTTTTTTCTAGTAAAATATTGTAGTTACGGTTGAGTGATAAATACAGAAATATCAAGCGTATCGTTTAATACAAGATTCTATAAAATTGAGCTTAAAATAATAAATCCTTTTTTTGTGAATCTGATATTTAAACTGAAAAGTGCATTTAGACAACAAAAACGTCATTCCCGTACGTGCGTTAAAACCCAGTTTCAGAGTGAAAAACAATTATAAAAACCATTCCGTTACTTGCTCAGGGGTCTTTTCTTTCATAAGTAGATGACTTTTTATGATTAAAATCTGTTATTTTTTTATAAATATGAAAAAAGGCTAAACTTCATTATTTTTCTCGCATCATTAACGTACGGCACAGAAGAAGTGAGCTAAATAAGTCAATTAGAAAGGAAGAGATGTGTTGGAAATTATCATAGCCATACCACGCTGAAAAAACCAGTTCTCGTCAGATCACTGAAGTTAAGCAGCGTTGGGCGCGGTTAGCACTTGGATGGGTGACCATTCGAGAAAACTGAGTGCTGTTGGCACATCGTGGGTGTGGTGAGCCCACACTTGTAGTTATTTACTACAAGTTATCCCTAGAAACACTACCCGAATCGGGTAGTGTCACGCCTACCCCGAAAGGGAAATGGCTTAATGGTATACATACATGTAGGTAGATTTGTTATTACAGCTAAAAGGTGCTGAGATTCTAATATAAAAATTTTAGAAAATAAGTAATTTAATGTCATTTTCCTTACATTACAATTTCAACCAAATACTTGAAGTTACGAAAAAAAGTTGAATTCTGAACCAATATATCAGGAAACTTTTCAACCAAAAATAGTCAAATTTTTCTTATCGGCTTCAATTAATTCAGTTCTCATTTATAACAAAAAAATTGTATTGAAAAAAGGGGAAATTTCTTGAAATCAGGGGGAAAAAGGGTAATTCTTCAAAAAAATGGAAAAAGAGAGGAACAGGGGAAAGAGTGTGAAGTCTAAGTGAATCAAATTGCATGATAAAAAAATATTTTTTTAAAGACAACAAATGTTAGAAAAGGTTTTGGTATGACTGGTGCCAATTAAACCAACACATAAAAATGTATATTAGGGTAATTTTTTTTTAAATATTTTTTTTTAATTTAACTTGGCACTCCTACAAATTGTTTTTTTTTTAACGAGAAAATGACCTCTGATTTGTTTCAGAATTTTAAAAAAATATTTAGAGGTCGCTCAAGGTCATTTTAGGGCAAAACTGCACTTTCCTAATTGAATTGACGCTATTCATTCATTATTCATTTTTGGCGCATATGAATTGTGTTCTTTACAATTCAATATTGCACTAAGAATTTTTTAAGATTTTTACAATAACATTCAAAGGTCACTCAAGGTCATTTCAGGGAAAAATGACCATTATTAATTAAATTGACGCTATTTATAGATTATTAATTTCTGATGCGTATGAATTGTGTTCTTTACAATTCAATATTGCACTCAGATTTGTTTCAGACTTTTACAATGACATTCAAGGGTGGCTCAAGGTCATTTTCTTAATAAAATGTCGATTAAATTAAATTTTCTCTAGTTCTTTTTTGAGAAACAGTGTCAATTTATTTATTGCGGCGAAAAATAATTCAAAAGGTTTAATAACTGTGTGTCATATTACTTTAAGGTCATTCAAGGTCATTTTGTGAAATATGGTCATTCAAAAAAATTTTCTTTTTCATGGTAGTTATTTTTTTTTTAATTCGCTTTAAATTGAAAACAGAAAACGTTAAAAGCAGCAGGATATCGCAGCTTTATTAATACATGATCAAGTTTTGTTTTCAAATTGTAATTACGACGAATTAATTATCATAAGTTGTAGAAGAAGGGCTAATGATACCTTGTAGAAAAGAAAGAGGAAAACTTAGTTGGTGATAGACTACCATCTAGTATACAAGTGTTAGCACTGTTTTTTTATTATCACAATTTACAAAAAGCTCCTTTTTTGCGAAATGACCTTGAATGTCCTTCAAGTAATAGGACAAACCTTTCTCAAACAACTTGACCAATTTTTTTTGCCGAAATGCGTATGAATTTTTATGTTTAGAAGTCAATATTGCACTCAGATTTTAACAATGACATTCAAAGGTGGCTCAAGGTCACTTTCTGAATAAAATGTTGTTTTTTCTATAGAGAAGCAGCGTCAATTCATACATGTCGGCAAAAAAATTAGTTAAGTTGTTTGATAAATGTTTGTCATATTATTTGAAGGACATTCAAGGTCATTTCGCAAAAAATGAGCTTTTTGTAAATTGCGATAATAAAAAAATAGTGCTCACATTTGCATATTAGATGGTAGTTTAGAGCCAACTGAGTTTTCCTCTTTCTTTTCGAAAAGGTAAATCATTGCCTCTTCTTCTGCACTTATGATAATTAATTCTTTGTAATTACAATTTGACAATGAAACTTGATCACGTATTAATAAAGCTGCGATCTCTTACTGTTTTTAACGTTTTCTATCTTTAATTTAAACAAAAATTAAAAAAAAAATACTATGAAAAAAAGAGTTTTTGAATTACTATTTCTCGTAAAATGACCTTGAATGACCTTAAAGTAAGATGACACGCTGTTATTAAACCTTTTGACTATTTTTTTGCCGCAATGAATAAATTGACACTGTTTTACAAAAAAGAAACAAGAGAAAAATTAATTGAATCAATATTTTATTGAAAAAATGACCTTGAGCCACCTTGGAATGCCATTTTAAAAAATAAAAATCGGAGTGCAATATTTTATTGTAAAGAACACTATTCATACGCGCCAGAAATGAATAACACATGAAGAGCGTCAATTTAATTAGGAATGAGCATTTTTACCCTAAAATGACCTTGAGCGACCTCTAATTTTTTTTTTAATTCTGAAACAAAACAGAGGTCATTCTCTCGGCAAAAGGAACAATTTGCAGGGGTGCCAAATTGAATTAAAGAAATAAGCCATATAAAAATCACCCTAATGTATATACTCTTTGTATCACAAGACTGAAGAAAGATTTTTGAAAAAAGTGTCACTGATGCGTATGAATTTTGTTGTTTAGAAGTCAATATTGCACTCACATTTTATTCAGATTTTAACAATGACATTCAAAGGTGGCTCAAGGTCATTTTCTCAATAAAATGTTGATGCAATGAAAATTTCTCTAGTTTTTTTTTCTATAGAGAAGCAGCGTCAATTTATTCATGTCGGCAAAAAAATTAGTTGAGTGGTTTGATAAATGTTTGTCATATTATTTGAAGGACATTCAAGGACATTTCGCAAAAAATGAGCTTTTTGTAACTTGCGATAATGAAAAAATAGTGCTCACATTTGCACATTAGATGGTAGTTTATAGCTAACTAAGTTTTCCTCTTTCTTTTTGAAAAGGTAAATCATTACCCCTTCTTCTGCACTTATGATAATTAATTCTTTGTAATTACAATTTGACAATGAAACTTGATCGTGTATTAATAAAGCTGCGATCTCCTACTGTTCTTAACGTTTTCTATTTTCAATTTGAAGCAAAATAAAAAAAGAATAACTACCATGAAAAATAAAATTTTTTTGAATGACCATATTTCACAAAATGACCTTGAATGACCTTAAAGTAATATGACACACAGTTATTGAACCTTTTGAATTATTTTTCGCCGCAATGAATAAATTGACACTGTTTCTCAAAAAAGAACTAGAGAAAATTTAATTTAATCGACATTTTATTAAGAAAATGACCTTGAGCCACCCTTGAATGTCATTGTAAAAGTCTGAAACAAATCTGAGTGCAATATTGAATTGTAAAGAACACAATTCATACGCATCAGAAATTAATAATCACCGAATAGCGTCAATATAATTAAGAATGAGCATTTTTGCCCTAAAATGACCTTGAGCGACCTCTAAATATTTTTTTTTATTCTGAAACAAATCAGAGGTCATTCTCTCGGCAAAAGAACAATTTGTAGGGGTGCCAACACTCAGAGGATTGGAACCCTCAAAGACTGCTGACTCACCAGTTCCTCAACATAAACCAGGAGTGCGTAAACACGCGCAGCCATCGAGGTCAAACAAAATAGTTATTATAAAACTTCTAGGGACTCATCCGACGAGCTCGAAGCACACATACGAGCGCACACACGCACCGCGGGTTTGGGCGAGCGTGTGTGCGGGCCACGTACAGGCGAACCTACTTTCCAGTTCCCAGATTTGTCGGGGAAGCTCGTGAGTGCCCTGAGAATCTTTTCCCAATCACTCGTAATATTTTTGTAATTATTCACCTAAAAAAAAGCGATGAACCGTTTTAGAATTTTTACATCGAGTTCGTCAATTCGTTCTCAAAGTTCGCAAATTATTTACGAAAGTACATCAATATCCGATGAATTTTTCTCACATCCGAGACCTAGCTCCTAGTTCGTTACTTTTTTACGGATAAATTTTTTCCGTGAAGTTGAATTAAAAAATAAGCCATAAAAAATCACCCTAATGTATATACTCTTTGAATCACAAGATTGAAGAAAGATTTTTGAAAAAAGTGAATAGTGTCACTATCGCCTGACCAAGCCACATCGAATTACCGGTTCCATGCTGTGCAGTAAACACATGATGAACATACGTGCATACTATGTATGTGTAATGTATACATGGCATGCACCGTATGAACAATATAAATGTGCATTCATGCGTAAGGGGATACAGAAACACAAAGTGCCATCTTGCACTCGTGCAGACTTCACGGAACTTGAGACTCTCTAATGTGTACAAAGTACGAACGTGCATGTCGTTCCCAAGAACTTTTTCAAGATTATTAAAGTTCCTTACTTAATTCTTTTCACTACGGAATGCAGAGAAAAGTTCAATTAACATAATCTAATTAGTACAACTTCTACAAGAATTCCGACATCATTAAACATTTACTCTTTCAGTTGGAAGTCTTTAAAAAATTTCTAACGTAACTGTGGAATTTTCAAGCCAAAATGGTGAATTTCGTACAAAGTTAATAATTTTATGTTATTTGTTTTTTTTTCTACTGGTCTGAAATCAATATTTTTTTAATACTGATTTTTATTTCTAAATTGTGAAAAAATTTCTCTCGAGCTCCGCTGGGATCCGAACCCAGGTCTTTCATATTGCCGGTCCGATGCTCTTACCCACTAAGCTACGGAGAGACGAGATTAATTTTTTCGCAATCCCTTAAAGTTGAATTCCGACGTGATTTCTTGTACTTGTAAGATTAATTTTTCAAACATTCGAATGTTTCATATTTTTTTATGTTACTACCGGCAATCTGAAAGACCTGGATTCGTATCCCAGCGGAGCTTGAGAGCAATTTTTTCACAACTAACATCAAATTATTTAATATGTTTTATATGGTTAAAACCATAACATCAAAAAATATTTCTACAAAGTAGCTGAATTTTTCACCAAAAAGACGAATTTTCGACAAAACAGATGAATTTTCAACACCAAAATATGAATTTTCAACAAAAAGTTCCTTTGCAAGAAAAATCGTTGAAGTTTCTATAAAATTGTTGAATTTTTAAGCCAGATAGACGACTTATATAAAAATTAATTGAGTTTTCAACCCGAAAATATGAATTATAACAAATTAAATTTTTAACCTTTTGAATAAAACTTTGAAATTTTCAATCCAAAAAGACGAAATTTCTACAAAACAGTCGAATTCTTAACCAGTAAATAGGAATTTTAACCCAAAAGGTTCATTTTCAATAAACTAGTTGAAATTCCAATAAAACTTATGAATTTTTAAGCCAAAAAGACGACTCTTCTAGAAAATAATTAAGCTTTCAACCCAAAATATTAATTTTTAAAAAAGAAAAAAAATTCCAACTAAATTTTGAACAAAAATTTGGAATTTTCAAGACAAAAAGTGCGAAATTTCTACAAAACAGTTAAATATTCTACCAGAAAATAGGAATTTTTAACAAAAAAAGTTCATGTTCAACAAACTGGTTGAAGTTTCTATGAAATTGTTGAATTTTCAAGTCAAAAAGACGACTTTTCGAAAAAATAATAGAGTTTTCAACCCAAGAATATGAATTTTCAAAAAAAAGGTAAATTTTCAACCAAATAATTGAATTTTATATCGAAATGTTTAATTTTCAAACCAAAAAAACCAATTTGCAAATGAGAAAGATTTTTCAGTCAAGAAAGAAAGCAAATTTCAACGGAACATTGGAATTTTCGAGTCAAAAAGACGAAATTAAAAAAAAAAACAGTTGAATTTTCTACTAAGGAGATTAATTTTCAACCCGAAAATATGAATTTTCAACAAAAAAGTTCATTTTCAACCAAGCAGTTGAATTTTCTACCAAACTGATGCAAGCACAAAAATTCACAAAAATGTGAATTTTTAGCAACTAGGTTAATTTTTAACAACATAGTTGAATTTTTCAACATTCTGCGAATTTTTTAACATAATAGTTGAATTTTCAACCCAAAAATATAGATTTTTAACAAAATAGTTAACTTTTCATAAATTATTTTAATTTTAAACCAAACAAAATACTAGTAGGATGACTTTTCTATCATAAAAGATGAATTTTCGACCAAAAATGATGACTTTAATAAAATAGTTAAATTTTCCAAAAATAATTCGATTTTTAAGAAAATAGTTGAATTTCTAACCAAATAGATGAATTTACAACATCCAAAATGCATTTTCAATCAAATGGACGATTTTTTAAACAAAAAAGATTAAAATTCAATCAAATATTTAAATTTTCAGGACAAAAATACAAGATTTTTAAAAGACAGTTAAATTTTCAACCAAAAATGTGAATTTTAATTCCAGGAGGTTAATTTTTAATCAAATAGAAGAATTTCCAACCAAAGATATGAATTTTAAACAAAAAGATGAAATTTCTACCGAAAAAAATGGATTTTCAAACTAAAAAGACAAATTTTTACTGAAATAGTTCAATTTCCAACCCATAGAGACTTTTCAGGAAAAAAGGAAACAATCTCGACCACATTTTTTAATTTTCAAGCATTTTCAACAAAATACTTGAATTTTCAACCAAAAAATATTTTCAAGCCAAAAAGACGAATTTTTTCGAAGACTGTTTAATTTTTAACAAAAAAGTTACTTTCTAACCATGAAAGATTAATTTCCAACCAAGTAGGATTACTTTTCTACCATAAAAGATGAATTTTAAATTTTCCAAAAATAATTCGATTTTTAAGAAAATAGTTGAATTTATAATCAAATAGTTGAATTTACAACATCCAAAATGCATTTTTAATCAAATGGACGATTTTTTCAAACAAAAAAGATTAAAATTCAATCAAATATTTAAATTTTCAGGACAAAAATACAAGATTTTTAAAAGACAGTTGAATTTTCATCAAAAATAATTAAATTTTCGGATAAAAACAAATCATTTTTTAACAAAAAAATTAATTTTCAACAAAGTTCTTAAATTTTAAACCAGAAAGATAAATTTTGGACAAGAAGATTAATGTTCTACCAAATAGTTTAATTTTCTACCGAAATGTTGAATTTTCAATCCAAAAAAATGAATTTTCCACAAAACAGTAGAATTTCTAAAATAGAATTTCATTTAAAAACAAATAGTTGAATTTTCAACTATAATTATGAATCCTCAATAAAAAAAATTTTTTTTTTTTTTACAAAGTACTTTAACTTTAAGTCAAATAATCGACTTTTTAACGAAAAAAGATAAATTCTCAATGAAACATGTAACCGTTGATATTTCAAACAAACAATTGCATTTTTTACCAAAAAGGATGAATTTTATACCAAGAAGATTAAATTTCTACCAAGAAAGACGAATTTCCAACAAAATAAATGAATTTTCAATCAAAAAGTTGAACTTTCAACTAGAAAAAAAAACATTTTTTGACCAAACTGTTAAATTTTTAACTGAAAAAAAATAAATTTTCAACCAAAAATGGAATGGTTCAATTTTCAGTTTGAAAACTTTATTTGTTTTTAAATATTTTGTTCCATTATTATAATCATCATCATACAGATTTTAAAAGATTTGAAGAGATTTCAAAGATTACATACTTATCAATACCATTTCTATTCTTATTAAAAAAAAAACATACAAAAAAAAACTATATTAGAACTTGAAATAAAATTCCTAAAATTATTATTTGTAGTCTAAAATGATAATTCATAATCATTTAATAAATCCGAGAAAATATAAAAATATATTTTGAGATAGAAACCTAGAATTTTGTGAAAGCGAATATTGAAAATATTGAGAAATTATCAAAATGACAAAAATTTAAAAGATTTTTACAAAATTTCGAAAAATTTCAATCGATTTAAAAATATTTTACAGTTATTTAGACCAATTCTTTTTCTATATGAAAAACAAATTTTGGAACTTGAAATTCTTAAAATTAAGATTATTTTTGAGTATTTAGTTTCATTATTATAATCATCATCAAAAGATTTCAAAGGATTCCTAGAGATTTTGAGACATATCATATTTCGAAAAAAAGGATTCAAACAGATTTTAAAAGATTTGAAGGTATTTCAAAGATTACATAGTTAGCAATACCATTTCTATTCTTATTAAAAAAAAAAAAAAAAAAAAAAATCTATATCAGAACTTGAAATAAAATTCCTGAAATTATGATTTGTAGTCTAAAACAATTTGTTTTTCAAAATAATAAAGCATATTTGGTAGTTTCAATTTAGAAAAAGGAGTCGTTAATCCACTAGAAATTATTTCTACTTGATTCATAATAATTTAATAAATCCGAGAAAATATGA
>CAKNYM010047897.1:36218-54190 GCA_932195095.1 Andricus curvator
ATTTAAAAAAAAAAAAAAAAAAAAAAAAAAAAAAAACTATATTAGAACTTAAAATAAAATTCCAATTCCTAAAATTATGAGTTGTAGTCTAAAATAATTTTTTTTTTCAAATTATAATGCATATTTTGTAGTTTCAATTTATAGAAAATATTTCTATTTGACTCATAATAATTTAATAAATCCGAGAGAATATAAAAATATATTTTGAGATAGAAATCTAGAATTTTCTGAAGGCGAATATTGAAAATATTAAGAAATTATAAAAATGCCAAAACATTCAAATTACGAAATTTCAAACGATTTCAAAATATTTGAACGATGTCTAAAGATTTTAAGAGATTTAAATACATCAAAGATTAATTGATTTCACAAAGATTTCAAAGGTTCCGAAAAATGTCAAAAAATTTCACAAAGATTTTCGAAACATTTTAGGAAATCATACATATTTCATGATTGATGAACCCTTCTCTTTTTTTATAATTTTTATCTAAAATGAAGGAATTTAGGGAAATTATATACAAATTAGGGTACATTTAGGAAAAATTTTCCAAAAAGGGGATTTTTAGGAATAAAAAAGGGGACTTTCAGGGGAAATAAAACAGGCTCTGAAGCCTGCGTTTTTTATCTAAAATTATAATGACTATGCTTAATCATTTTTGAAATTATAATTGCGAAAATAATATTACTCGACATTGTTTCACATAAAAATATCGAGCTACAAGATTCTTAACTTTTCGTCTTGTCGCCAGAGTAACTGAGTCATAAAACCAAATTGAGTTTTGCAAAATGACGAGCTGTAAACTACAGTTCTTCACGAACTTTAATAGCCAGACTTGTTCAATTTTTTATGTAAGACTCCTTTTTTTTATCAAAAATACTCTTCTCGAAATTTCTCAGTGGAAACCGTAATGGGACTTAAACTCTCTCGTAAAATCGATCACCCCTGACGAACTGAGAGCTGGAATGACCTGAGATAATTGCATTCACCATGAAAAAAAAAAGTGTTACTTATTTTTTTATGATGCGAATTTTGTTCATTTTTTACTAAAAAATAATTAATATATCTGATATCTATACTTTCATGAATAAACTTTTTTTAACGAGTATGGTTAAAGCGTGACCGACAAACTTAATTTTCAAAATTTCCCGATTTTTTCATGATTTTTCCTTGACCAATTTTTCATTTTCTTCACTCATTAATATTCTGAAAGCAACATTTTAATTTTGTAAAATTTTTAATATAGAATCTTTTATGAAAGGAATAAGACAATAAAATTTCAGATTAAAATTTAATAATGGAAAATTTATTTATTTCGACCAGAAAAGATGACTTTTCTACCATAAAAGATGAATTTTCAACAAAATAATTACATTTTTAACAAAATAGTTGAAGTTCAACTAAATTGTTTAATTTTCAACCTACAAAGATAAATTTTCAACCAAATGGTTGATTTTTAAAATAGAAAAGACTTAATTTAAACCAAAAAAAGTTGCTTTTTTAACCAAATAATGAAATTTTTTAGAAGACAGTTGAATTTCCAATTAAAAAAAGATAAATTTTCAATTCAAAAGGACCAAAAACAGTTGCATTTTTAGCCAAATAGTAGAATAAAAAAAAATTTTCAAAACAAAAAGTTGAACTTAAAATCAAATAATTTAATTCTTAAACAAAAAAGATTAAAATTAAACCAAAAACTAAAAAGTCAAATTTGCAAGCCAAAAAGATGAATATTTTAGAGGTGAGTTGAATTTTCAATCTAAAACGTTGAATTTTCAACAAAAAAATTAAAATTTTCAACAAAATGTCCTAATTTTTAACAAAACATTTGAATTTTTAACCAACAATAATAAATTCTCAACAAAAATATTAGTTGATATTTCAATCAAAAAAGATCAATTTTCAACCAAAAGAGATGAATTTTTGAACTAAAAAGACGAATTTTTAACCAAGAAGATTCAAAAAGAAGTTCTGATAGAAAAGACGAATTTTTAAACAAATAGTTGCATTTTCAAATCAAAAAGATCAATTTTCAACCAAAAATGGAAAAAGTAAATTTTCAGTGAAAAAACTTTGCAACCAAAACCAAACATTTTCAACTAAAATGATGAATTTTCAACAAATAAATATTTTTCAGTCAAAGAAGTTCATTAAAAATTGTTGAACTTTCAAGTCAAAAGAAAATTTTTCTGTAAACCCGTTAAATTTTCAACCCGAAAATATGAATTTTCAACAAACATTTAATTTTTAACCTAACAAGAGGAAATTTCAAACCAAGAAGATTAGTTTTCCACCAAAAAGACGAATTTTCAACTAAAAAAAAATCAATTTTCAACCAAAAATGGAAAAGTTACATTATCATTTACAAAAAATTTTCACCAAAAAAGAAGAATTTTCAACAAAATAGTTCAACGTTAAACCAAAGAGGTGAACCTTAAAACCAACAAAATAAATTTTTAACAAAGTAGTTTCAATTAAAGAAGATCAATTTCCAATAAAATATTTAAACTTCTAACTAATGAGATGAATCTTCAATTAAAATATAAATCTTCGACTGGAATAATTAAATTTTCAGTTAAAAATATTAATTTCCAACAACAAATGGAAAAGTTAAAATTTCAATAAAAAATTAATTTTCAAAAAAGAAAACGAATTTTCAACAAAATAATCAAATTTTCAACCGAAATGCTGAATTTTCCAAACGGAAAGTAGAATTTTCTACAAATAAAGATTTTTCACTCAAGAAAGAAACAAAAATTCAGTAAAATTGTTGAACTTTCAAGTCAAAAAAATAATTTTTTGTAAAATATTTGATTCTTCAAATCCGAAAATATGAATTTTCAACAAAAAAGTTAATTTTTAACCAATAAAGAGAAAATTTCAAACCAAGAAGATTAGTTTTCCACCAAAAAGATGAATTTTCAACTAAAAATGAAAAAGTTATATTACCAGTTAAAAAAAAATCAAAAAAAAAATTTTCAACAAAATAGTTCAATGTTAAACAAAAGACATGAACCTTGAACCAAAAAAATAAATTTTTAATAAATTAGTTTAACTTTTACAATGATAGTTGAAATTTAAATTAAAAAAGATCAAAATTTTCGATAAAATCGTAAGACGTCCAACCACAGAGATGAATCTTGAACTAAAATTATGAAAATTCAATTGAAATAGAAATTTTCAGTTAAAAAAATTAATTTTTAACAAAAAAAGACGAATTTTCAACGAATAATGTAATATTTGAACCAAAAAAGATTTTTATTTTAAATCAAAAACCGTTGAATTAAAAAAAAGACGAATTTTCAAGAAAATAGTTGAATCCTCATCCAAAGAAATGAAATGAAAAAAAAAATTTTAACAGAAAGAAACGAATTTTCAACAAAATAGTCGAATTTTCAACTGAAAATGACGAATTTTCCAAACAGACAGACGAATTTTCTACAAATAACGATTTTTAAGTCGAGAAAGAAAAAAAATTCAGCAAAATTGTTGAACTTTCAAGCCAAAAAAATAATTTTTTGTAAAAGATTTGATTCTTCAAATCCGAAAATATGAATTTTCAACAAAAAAGTTAATTTTTAAGCAAAGAAGAGGAATTTTCAAACCAAGAAGATTAGTTTTCCACCAAAAAGATGAATTTTCAACTAAAAATGAAAAAGTTATATTACCAGTTAAAAAAAAATCAAAAAAAAATTTTCAACAAAATAGTTCAATGTTAAACAAAAGACATGAACCTTGAACCAAAAAAATAAATTTTTAATAAATTAGTTTAACTTTTACAATGATAGTTGAAATTTAAATTTAAAAAAATCAAAATTTTCAATAAAATAGTTAAACTTTCAACTTTTCAACTGGAATAGAAATTTTCAGTTGAAAAAATTAATTTTCAACAAAA
This sequence comes from Andricus curvator, assembly GCA_932195095.1. Classification (NCBI taxonomy): domain Eukaryota; kingdom Metazoa; phylum Arthropoda; class Insecta; order Hymenoptera; family Cynipidae; genus Andricus; species Andricus curvator. Next base: position 40,112 of record CAKNYM010047897.1, read on the forward strand.
AAAAACGAATTTTCACCCAGAGATGAATTTTCAACTAAAATGGTGAATCTTCAACAACAAAAAATATTTTTGAATGAAGTAGTTCAACAAAGTAGATCAATTTTCAACCAAAAAAGATGAATTTTCAACGAATAATGTAATATTTGAAAAAAAAGGTTTTTATTTTAAATGAAAAACAGTTGAATTCAACAAAAAAGATGATTTTTTAAGAAAATAGTTGAATCCTCAACTAAAGAAGATTAATTTTCAATTAAACAGTTGCATTTTTATCAAAAAAATCACATTTCTGCTAAAACAAAGAATTTTATAATAAAGTAGTTGAATTTTCAATACCAATATATAGATTTTTAACCAAAAGTTAATTTTCTATAAAAAAAATAGTTGAATTTTCAACCCAAAAAGTCGAAATTGCAAACAAAAAGAATTACTTTGTAACAAAATTATTTTTGTCTCTTAAGAAAATTAAGTTTTGGGGCCAACCTGATATTTCGTTTTTTTACAGTTGCTTCTTCCTCACGATTATATTTTTAGTTAAAAATTATATTATCCTATCTTTGAAAGTTGGTATTCGTCGTTTAGTTACCGTTACCGTTACTTAGTTAACCATAAGGCGATCTCATCGACGATGGGCAATCTGTGTTTATTTGAACTCGAGATGTTTGTTTTCATAAGAAGCTTAGTGGAAGTATATGCATTTATACTTCGGTATATATACGATTCCTTTCACGCATTTTTTTTAAAAATAAGGCTTCTAATTAACATTTTAAATATTTTATTCGTATTTTGAAAGATTCATTTTCGATTTAACGTTTTAGTCATAGTTCATTTATATTTCAAAATGTTTGAAACTTTTGAAATTTTGAGTACCATTTATTTTTTAATTGTGTTTGGATTTTTTATAATAAATTTTGTTAATTTTTTTATTTAAAAACCAACTTTACATTTTTGTTTAACTTTTCAGAAGGACCTTGGCCTTTTTTCAATGAATATGATAAATTAGTTTAGGGTATTAAGAAAGAATGTATTTCCAATAATTCGTTTCTACGATAGCTTGCAAACATATAATAATTATTAATTATTTTAACAATTTTCATAAACATATTTAGAGTTTGGCTATTTTTCAAGGAATAGGTACAGTTTGTTTACAAAGTCAACTACGAATGTCTTTCTGATGAAACTTTTCTATGTTGCTTCGTAAATTTACAATAATTGTTAATAATTTAAACAATTTGCATAAACAAAGAGTTTGGCTTTTTTTCAACGAATACGGTAAAATTCTTTTACAGAATTCACTAAGAATATCCTTCCGATGACTCTTTTCTATGAAGCTTTGCAAACTTACAAGAATTATCAATTATTTCAACAAATTAAGAGTTTGGCCACTTTCCATCGAATAAGCCCAATTTGTTTACGAAATCACCAATAATGTATTGCCAATAACTCTTTTCTACGATACTTTGCACAGCTACAATAATTATTAATTATTTAAACAGTCTTCATAAACATATTCAGAGTTTGGGTATTTTTCAAGGAATAGGCACAATTTGTTTACGGAGTCAACTAAGAATATCTTTCCGATTACTCTTTTCTATGTTGCTTTATAAATTTACAAGAATTATTAATTATTTAAACAATTTTGATTAAAAAATTAAGAGTTTGACTATTTCTCAACGAATAGGCTCAATTTTTTTACAGAATTAAGTAAGAATATCTTTCAGATTACTTTTTTCTATAATGATTTGCAAATTTTCAAGAACTATTAATTATTTAAAGAATTTTCATAAACAAATTAAGCGCCCGGTCATTTTTCAACGAATAGGAACAATTAGTTTAGGGAATCAAGAAAGAATGTATTTCCAATAAATCTTTTCTACGATACTTTGCAAATATACAATAATTATTAATTATTTTAACAATTTTTCTAAAAATATTCAGAGTTGGTCTATTTTTCAAGGAATAGGCAAAATTTGTTTACGGAGTCAACTAGGAATGTCTTTTCGCTGACTATTTTATATGCTGCTTTGTAAATTTACAAGAATTATTATTTGTAATATCATTATTTTTAACGAATTGGCTCAATTGGTTTACATAACCAAAAAGAATGTATTAAAAATAAGTCTTTCCTATGTTACTTTGCAAATTTACAATAATAGTTAATTATTTTAACAATTTTCAGACACATATTCAGAGTTTGGCTGTTTTTCAACAAATAGGCTCACTTTGTTTACGAATTCAACTAAGAATATCTTTTCGATGACTCTTATCTATGTTGCTTTCTAAACTTACAATAATTTTTAATTATTTAAACAATTTTAATTTAAAAACTGAGAGTTTGGCTATTTTTTAACGAATAGGCTCCATTTTTTATAGAATTAAGTAAGAATATCTTTGCAGTGACTTTTTGCTATAATGCTCTGCAAACTTCAAAGAATGAATAATTATTTAAACAATTTTGATAAACAAATCAAGAATTTGGCTATTTTTTAAAGAATAGGCTCAATTTGTTTGCGGACTCAATAAAGAATGTTTTTCAAATACCTCTTTCCTATGATACTTTGAAAATTTACAATAATTATTAATTATTTAAACAATTTTCATGAACACATTCAGAACAATTTGTTTGCGTAGTCAACTAAGATTATCTTTCCGGTGACTCTTTAGTATGTTTTGTAAATTTACAAGAATTATTAATTATTTAAACAATTTCGATTACAAAATTTAGAGTCTGGCTATTTTTCAACGAATAGGCTCAATTTTTTACAAAATTATTTATTCTGGATCGTGAGATGGTATCCATGCGAAGCCGTGTACAAATCAAAATTATTGAAGTAAAAGTTAATTTTTTTTTTTTTTTTGAAATTCATTTCCAAATAAAATAAATACACGTAAATAAATTGGTCGCGCGCGGAGCGCGCGTATGAGGCTCTAGTTTGGTTGAAAAATCATTTTCAAAATACCCTAATATTTTCCTGGCCATTAATGTTCAACGACCAGAATCTGAATCTTGTAACATTTTTATAACATAGAATATTTTATAAACGGAATAAAACCATTTGAAATTCAAATTTGAAAATTTCAAATTTATTATCATTGAGAATATTTAGATTATTAAATTTTCCAATTAGGAAAAAAAACAATCCAAAATATTTAAATGCATTTCTAAAAATTGCTAAAATTCAAAACATTCTTTATTACAAAAATTATAAAAAAAAATAAGACTTTCAAGAAAATTGAGGTAAAATATGGAAACTCAATTGAAAGAAATCTTAAATTATTCATAAGCACACCCTGAAAAAATTTTTAATTAAGATTGAAAAGAAATCCCTTTTATCATGAATAATTTTTCCAAAATAAGCAAGAAAAAGATTCACAATTAAAAAAAATAAACTTCCAAATTTAAAATCCTTTGATAGAAATTCCCAGTTTTTTTCAAAGTCCCTGACCTGCGGCCACCTTGATTTAATTAAAAAAAGGTTTAAAAACTTCAAAGATGAATTTCAGAAATTTTACATAATTATTATTATTCTTTTCAACTTTACGAGATAGCAAAAGCACATATATGAATACGCCATTTTACGTTTGCTCACCGGTCTTAAAAGTCGACTGCAAAACCATGCTCATTGTAAAGTAATCCACAAGGTCTTAAAACCATCTATGTTGAATTAAAAATTCAATTTCACACTGACACAGAATTGAAAACACTCCACGCACTGAATTAAACTCACTTTTCCGAAAGCATTCAGGATTCTTGCTTCTTATCCAAGCATTGAAATCACTCAATCCACGCACTGAACTATCACCATCACCATGGAATTTGACCAATAAATGACTTATTTCAAATAAAAAAATAAAACTTTGATTCAATTAAAAAAAATGTATTTCCTCGAACTCTATTCACACAACTCTATTGAAAAATATGTTTGTTAATTCATGAATAAGATATAATTTAATAAAAATTAATTCTATAATTGAATGGTGAAGGAAATATGTTTGGACCAACTGGAAAGGAATGTTTCTGTTTGAAGAGATCTTGAGAAGATTTTTTCAAGTATTGATTCAAGATTCTGAACGAAGAAAAAAATCCGTCGGAGTAGGTTGCAATTGAAATCGCATTTGTTATCAATGAGGTGGATGCTGATTCACTGAGAAACTGAGAAATTGAGAAGAACGCGGATGAGTTAAAAAGCAACCGAATCGAAAAGGCAGTTGTACCGGGACTGATCCACGGATCGCGAGCCGCGAGGATCGACGGATCCGGCAAATCGGGGGAGTTCTCCAAGACCCCCTCTACACCTGTTCTCACCCTTCCCCTTCAGGATCGTGTTTACTGATGCTGGTACCCGGTCTGATACACAGCAAACCATAATCTAATCAAATTAATTTTACAAATGATAGAAATCTTTTTGGAGGCCTAATACCAGTATTTTTGATGTTAGATTCAACAGAGGTCTCTGTTATAGAATCGTTGATAAGTAGATAATCTACTGTATCAAAATTAATTTTTATTATGGGAAATTAAATTAAAACGCGAGAAATTAAGTTCTAAACACGGAAAAAAGTAGATAGTTAGATTCACTTTGATGTATTGTCAACTTGAAGTTTACTTGTTCGCATTGCACAAGAAACAATTCAAATAGTTTTTGATACTGAATGAGATAGTGATCTCAAAATATACAAAGTCTGAAGTCAGCATTACTACTTCAAATTGTAAAAAGAAAGATTACTAGAACAAGTAGCTTCAATAACTATTTGAAATAGTACATTTGAACATGGGAGACTGTATGAATAACTAATTTTCATAGTAAGCAAAGAATTGTGCACAGAAAAAACTGGGGTTTCCATTAGAACCCATTTTTGGTTCTAAAGGAGCTGCAACAAAAATGAACCCCACTTGCTGAAAAGGAACCCAAAACGATAAATGAGCTCTAAATGATACCTCAGTTGGGGTTCTAAAGGATCCTAATTGTGAATGAGCCTATTTCTAAAGAACCTATTTTTCGCTTTGCCCACTTCGACATTTTGTTTAATTAAAAATACAATTTTTACCTGAAAGCACACATGTAATCAAACTCTGATGGACATGACTTCATGAAGACAATGAAGGTACAAAATATTACCGTAATTAAAATAGATATAATGACTTGATAGATGTAATTTGCAGGTTATGTAACAAGTTTGTAAACATAAAGGCTTATTCATATGCAAGAAACTTTTCGACATGTTACTTTTTAAAAGTACAAATATATATTATTAGAAGTGCTGTAGGGACGTTGCAAAAACAAAATTTCCTTTGTTTTATAATATTAACATAAAATAGAAAAATAAATAACCAATTTGACTGTAGAGAAACGAATTTTTTTAAAGTCTTAATGCGCATGCGTCGCACCAGCAGCCTCACTGCATGTTGATCGCGCGCTTATTTGAAATGATAAAATATGCAAATCAATTTTTTACAACATAATTATTATAATATTATTATTATAATTATTGTTTAATAATTTTAAAGTACAAAAAATATTATTCATTATTCAGAATTGACATTTGTGAAGAAAAGTCTTCCTTCTTTTGAATTTAAAATCAATAATTCATTTGTAAAGAGTAAAATCAAAGAATTAATTTACCTTTTACTCTAAAAGTCTATTTTGTGATCTGAAAATTAATTTTTTTGATTCTAAACTGATGATTTATCATAAAAAATTAATTTACACATATGACAATTTCAACAAAAAAAAACATATACAGCGAAAAACACGATAATTGACAGAAATGGACTTGAAGATTGAACTATGTAAAAACTGTTACAGATTGAACTATTTTTAAATTTAAAAATTAAAAATTGTGATATTTACAGGTGCAATAGTTCAAAATTGTATTAAATACATGCAAGAATCATCAGAACAACTGGTTTTCCTTCCGCAATCACATACATTTTCAGGGTGGCGATTCGGCGGACAATTTCAAATTCCCGGTTATTTCCCGGTTTTTTCCGGTCAAGTTTTTCAATTTTCCCGGTCAACTAAAAGTAACATATTCATATTTGCCGTAAAACGCAAAAATTTATTTTAATTCATGACGTTCACTCTGAACATCCTTTAACACAGCAGAACAAAACATTGCAAAATAAATGAATTTTCAAAAAATACTTGAATTTTCCACTAAAAATATCAATTTTTCACAAGAAAATGAAATAGTTAAACTTTTCAACCAAAATGATGAATTTTCAAATAAAATTATGAATCTTTAACTGAATTGTTAAATTTTAAACAAAATAAAAAATAAATTTTCGGCTAAAATTATGAATATTTAACTGGAACACTTGTATTTTCGGCCAAAAAGATGAATTTTTAAACCAGAAGATTAATTTTCAAATAAAAAGAATTATTTTGTACAAAAAATACAATTTTTCAACAAAATACATGAATTTTTAACAAAATAGTCAAATTTTTTATTAAAGGAGACAAATTTTCAACCAAATAGTTGAATTTTGAACTAAAACAAGAATAATTTTCAACCAAAAATGGAATAGTAACGTTTTAAGTGAAAAAAAAATTAATTTAAAACCAAACATAAAACTTTTCAATTGAAACAATGAATATTGAACTGAAATAGTTGAATTTTCAGACAAAAAAATTAATTTTTACTAAAAAAGATAAATTGTCAACCAAAACTTAAATAATTATATTTCAAGTTAAAGAAATTAATGTTTAACCAAATAAACGAAGTGATGAATGAAATAAAAAAGATAATTTTTCTACCAAAAATTGAATAAATAAATTCATAGGCAAAAAAAAAGAAAGTTAAAAAAAGAGATAAATTTTCAACTAAAATTATGGAATATTCAACTGGAATAATAGTTACATTTTCATTAAAAAAAATAATTACCTAAAATATTTTATGTAATTTATATAATAAATTACATTTTTTTATACAAAATTATAGACAATTAAATGAATAATTGTATGAAAAAACTTCACTTCATTGGCGAATTTGTTGATGACAGCTCTCTCAGCTCGCAGAAATTGTTACAAAACATTTATTTAATTTTTTTTCATGACCATATTGCTTAAAATGTGTTGCCTCGAAAAAAAAGTAAATAAACGTTTTCGAATAATTCCCGCGAGACGAAAGTGCTGCCATCAAATTGCCACTTTATAACCTCAAAATCCTAGTACCGATTGGACCTATTGGCAACGATTGAAACTTTGCAACACTGAATCTTTCCCAATCGTGCACACACGATTAAGAAACACGATTAGGAACAATTCAAATTTCTTTCTATCATTCTGAATTGTTTTCAATTAATTATTTCTAGAAGGGTAAACAGTTTGCTTTTTCCGAAAATTGTACGCATAATAAATAATAATATCGTTTGTGTTTGCTTTACCGACATATTCTGTAAATCGCGAAATTACCAACCCGACTTTGCAAACGGTTGGTTTGTGAATGCGCCTTTATGTTGTTCTTTTCAAGTGCGCTCTAAACGAACCCTTTTTGGTATCCGCAGGTATCTATTGGAGCTCAAGTTCGAAAGGATACCAACTTTTATTTGAGCCGCAACATTAGTGAACCCCCAGTTTTTTCTGTGTGAGTTTGACTTTTGCAAGTGAGTTCGATCTGCTTTTTCGCATTGCAATAATCACTGCGCGAGATTGTTAGCCTTACTATTTGAAATTGTAAGTGAGTCCAGTGGCACAACTAGAAACGTGTAGGCCCACTCCGCAACATTTTTTAGGCGGTCCGTTTCAAATTAAAAAAGAAGGACGACTTATAACTTGCTTATCAGTAAAACAACAGATTTTCGCTTTTCAATCTATAAGACAGACCGCGCACTGACATTTTACAAAATTAAATAAATTATCGGAAACTATTTTATAATGTTTTCTCTTTTATCATAATATCAGTTGAGATAATTATTATAAATGAACATAGTGAATAACTCTATTTTATACTTCAATACTGTTTTTTTGTTTTGTACAAAATTTTCAGAATTTAAAAATATTCTGAATTTACATTATTTCTACTATGGAATTTTCTGCTTATGATATTTTTAATTTCTTATAACACTAAAATTGATTAGGATCGTACTTGATTAAGCCACCTAAGTTCAAATATTATATTATTTGGAAGAATTTTTTTTTTAGTAGAATAATACATTGTTTTCGACATATCATTTTTAAACCAATAATGAAAAAATAATTTGTAATAAAATTTGAGTTCAAATTAATTTCCAATTTTAACGTAGTAATAATTTTTTCAACCTTTTCACATTGATATTTGTAAAAATTACTACCATTTCATGAAAAAAATATATTTTCTAATTTTTTTCAGATTTTCAACAACAATAAATTCTACCATACTACTATGATATCGCGATCTTTGATATTACAGGGATCACAGCGTAAAAGGAGCTCAAAAAATGGGAAATAGGGTGGTTTTCGCACGAAAAAGGGGAAAATAGGGGAAAGATTAAACATTTATTTTCATATGTCGAAAATAACAAACAACCTTTCCGTAAAAAATGTTACATTTTTAAATAACTTTTAATGATTTCTGCCATTTAAGATTTATTTTTAAAAATTGGATATAGTTAGATCGTTGGAAACCCATCCAGAGTGAAATAAAAAAGTCCGTGAAAAAATAAAATTAGTTAAATATACAATTTTGACATGTTTGGCATCGTTCTCATAAATATTTCTTTCAAAGATTTGTCATTTCATCCTTACTATAATTCATACTTTCAATCTAAATTTAAAACAATTGAAATCAGTTAATATCTTCTGTTCTCTTTCTTAAATTTACAATTAAACCATTTTTTTAATTAAAAAAAAAAAATTTGCCTAATTGAAAATTTTTGGAAAATATACAAAAACATGTTTTTTGGATTGATTCGAACCTGAAATTGAGTCACCTTGAACCAAAGAAACATGTTATTATTTTTTATCCATGGGAAACATTTTTTTCGTGGTGTTTATAACGTTCGAAAATCGCAAAAAAAGATATGAAATCCCAAACTCCTAATTCACGACAAGCATTTTTTTCCGAAAAAGAAAAATAAAAAAATGTTTCTTTGGTTCAAGCTGAATAAATTTCAGTTTCGACATATTCAACTTTTTTTTAAATGTGTGCATATGACTCAATAAAAAAAAAACATGTTTTTGCATATTTTCAAAAAAATTGTAACTGAGCAAGAAATTTATTTTTAACTTTCACAATTTTAAATTTTCAATGAGTAAGATAATTTTTGAACAAAATAGTTGAATTTTTGAATTAAGAACAACAGTTTTTAACCAAAAATCGAATAGTTATATTTTCGTTTCAAAAAATTAATTTTCAATTGAAAAAACTGAATTTTCTCCCAAATTGTTGAATTTTCTACAATGCAGTTGATTATTCAACTCGAAAATATGAATTAATAATTAAGAAGGTAATTTTCAACCAAACACCACAATTGTTAGTTAAAAAACCTACTTTTTAACAAACAAGAAAAAACTAACTAAAATGATCAATTTTTAACTAAGAAATTAATTTTTAACAAAGTTGTTCAAAAATCACCAAACTATTGAATTTTCCAGAGGAAATTCAAATTTTCTACAAAACAGTTGAATCTTTAACCCAAAAAACACGAATTTCCAACAAGAGTTGAGTTTTCAACCAAAAAAGATTTTTTAGCCAATGAAGAAAAAAAATGGTATTCAGCATGTCGAATTTTAAAGCAAGAAGATGATTTTTCTACAAAAAAAGGACGAATTCTTAACAGATTACATAAATTTTTAACCAAATATTTCAATTTTCAAAATAAAAAAGATCAACTTTGAACCAAAAATGGAATTGCTACATTTTCATTTCAAGAAACTAATTTTCAAATGAAAAAACCAATTTTCTACCTATTTATTGAATTTTCGTGCCAAAAAAAGTACTTTCTACAATACACTCGAATTTTTAACTCAAAAATATAAGCTTTCAATACAAAAAATAATTTTCAATCAAAAATTGCAATTTTCAGTTTGAAAAGTGCATTTTTAACAAAGTAGTTTGATTTTCAACCAAAAAGACAGCTTTTCAACAAAATAAATATATTTTCAACCAAATAGTTACATTTTTAACCAACTTTCTGCCAAAAAATATAACTTTTGAACGAAATTTGAACATGCAACCAAATAGTTGAATTTCCAATTAAAAAAGATCAATTTTCAAACACAAATGGAATAGTTCAATTGTGAGTTTAAAAAAATTAATTTTCAACCAAAAAAAGTTTCAACAATAGTTAAATTTTCAAGTAAAAATTTAAAAAAATTAAAAATTGCTCAAGTTAGAACATTTAAAATTCCAGTTGATGAGTTTGGAATATTCCATTTTTTAATTAGGTATTTAACTTTGTACATTTCAACTAAAATGTATTAATCTTCTAATACTTATTTAAAAAATAATATATATTTTGTAACTGTTCCAATTTTATATTGGATAATAACTTCTGTCGGCAGTTTTCACATTTTCAACTTGCTTTAAAATATTTCATCTTCAAATTTGTTTAAGAGTATTTATTTGTAATGGTCTGAACTTGGAACGTGTTCCTTATTTATTCATAAATAATTTATTTAAGTGCTATAATTGCTTTAATTATTATTCAATAATGGGTACAATTTCAAATATCGTATATTTAAAGAGAAAAGGGGGAAGGTTTTTGAGAATAGGGGGGAAAAGGGAAATTTCAAGAAAAAAGGGGAAACTAAGAAAAAGAGGGGAAGACTGTGCACCCTGATATCAATTTCTCGGAACCGAATATTTTTTTTTTAAACAGTTTTTATTCTAATTCAGCATCCCCATATCTCATGAGAAAAATTTTATTTGTGCAAAAAATTTAAATTTAAATCACAATTCAACGTTTGTCTCATCTTAAAATAGTGATTTCGATTTTGCATTTGATATATTATTACGATGTTTAAACTATTTTTTATTTATATATCAGTTCGAAATTCAAAAACTTTCATTCGAAAACATTTTTTCAAGCCTTAATTTTCAATAATACAAAATATGTACTTTTTAAAAATTGTAATTCAATTCATTTTATAATAATATACATATAAATTACTAATAATATATTTACTGTGTGAGTTAATACTTCTAAGCAAAATATTTTTCCCAAGCTCGTTACAAAATATTAGAAATCATCAGTAAGAGATTAGTTAAAAAAATGTTAAGTAATTGTTTATTATAATTTCTTAGCTGGCCACGTTTTTCTCAGATAAACCGCTTGACCGAGAGTTTGTCAGAAAAATCTAAGCGGTTCCGTAGCTCACTTGACTAACACTTGCGCTAGATTTAGGTTTTAGGACAGGTTTTAGGTAGTTAGGTAGGGTTCGATTCCCCAGCGGGGGGCGATTTTTCAAAGCGTTTGAGCGTGCGATTATATGTGTAAGTCTCTGTGGATGCAATTGTTAAGAATAATCGTAAATTAAGTGCAGTAATAATCATATATAAAATAATTTTTTCCTTTTCAAATCGATCGACGTTTCACGTCATTTTTGTTGTCGAAAGTTTCGAGCTCATCTACTTATAAATCGTGTATAGAATGCGTGCAGAGCATATATACATATACATATATATGCGTTACAATGCGAAATCGGCAAAGTTACTCTTCACAGAAGTAAGGCATACTACACGAAATAGTAACTCTTATTCTCCTGAGTGTGGACGGTTACCAACTGGTGCAGTGCATCCTACTATTTGAAATTGTTCAACCTACTCTTTTAAGAAGTCAGTCTAAATAACCTGAATGCGAAATAGTAATTTTAACAAAATTCACCGACGAAAAGCTGAGGTTCAATTTAAAATAGTTAGAGCTGCTGGTTCACAGAGTTTTTTTAACGATCCACTTTTTTCCGTGAAAAATTCACTGCGAACTGGATTTGAACCAGCAACCAACTCATTAAATGTGCGGTGCTCTACCAATTGAGCTATCGCAGTTCACCAGTGAAAATTTCAGAACTTGTATTTCCTTAATTTCGATCGAAATTAAAAAATCGAAAATCAAAAATACTGGTATTAGGCCTTCAAAAAGATTTCTATCATATTAAACCAGTCTAACCGAAACTTTGTTTTAAAAAACTGAGTTTCAAATATTGAATTAATAACTGGCCTTAAAATAATAACATCTCTAAAAATAATAATTTCGATCGAAATTAAGGAAATACAAGTTCTGAAATTTTCTCTGGTGAACTGCGATAGCTCAATTGGTAGAGCACCTCACATGTAATGAGTTGGTTGCCGGTTCAAATCCAGTTCGCAGTGAATTTTTTAGAACTTAATTTCTCGCGTTTTAATTTAATTTCGCATAATAAAAATTAATTTTGATATAGTAGATTATCTACTTATCATCGATTCTATAACAGAGACCTCTGTTGAATCTAACATAAAAAATACTGGTATTAGACCTTCAAAAAGATTTTTATTTATTTATTTTAAACCAAACAATGACTTTTCTACCATATAACATGATTTTTTCACAAAATACTTGTATTTTGAACAAAATATTTGAATTTTTAATAAAATAACCAAACTTTCAACAACATTCGGAAATTTTCAACAAAATAATTGAGTTATCCACAAAATCATTGAATTTTCCACTTAAAAACATGAATTTTCAACAAAAAAGTGCAATAGTTGATATTTTAACCAAAAAATATGAAATTTCGTTTAAAAAATGAATTTTAAAATCACAAAGACGAATTTTTAACAAATAAAGATTTTTCAGTCATGAAGAAAAATGTTTACGCTTTCCTTCAAAAAGTGATTAATAACAAATTTGTAGATCTTTTTTGAGTGCACAATTTTTGTCTATTCATCTTTTTTCGTATCATGTGATATTTTGACCGCAAAATGGAATTTTTTATTTTTCATTATTTTTTTGTGCGATAAAAATTTGAATTTTCGATTTTTCAAGAAAATTAAAAACAGTCTTTTGACAATATTGTAAGATGTTCAAAAAGAAAAATTTTCGTTTTCATGACTTTTTTTTCATATCGTGCGTTGTTTGGCCTAAGATGTTCATTTTCGTTTGTTTTTTGGAACTTTGTAAATGCTATAACTCCGGTAATTTTTCTTCTGTCAAAAAAAGTCATGGGAATATTTTGTTCGCCTTTTTTAATACTATTAATATCCATCCATAGAAGTTTTAAATATTAAAAAAAGTGTTCTCAAAAATTTTCAAAATGTGCTCACTTTTGCTTCCTCATAGAGGAAGCTTTGTAATGGTAAAATTTTCCAAAAAATTTAAATTCTCTAATACAATGTTTTAAGCAATTGTCCGGATGTGTGTGTGGATGTGCGGATGTCACACTTTTGTGAACACGATAACTTGAAAACGGTTGCAGATAAATTGATGAAATTTGGTCTGCTTATTTTCCCGACTAATATCTTGAAACTGACCAAAGGATTTCTAAAAATATTTGTTGCAATTTTTTTTTAGCACTTAATAATATTTTTAAAATCGGTTTTTTATAATAAAACTGTTTTCATTAACATAATTCAAAGTTGATACAGGAATATAAAAGATTCCTTGAATCGATACGAATCGATTGACCTATAATATTAATATATTTTATTAAAGCGTAGGCAAGTTATGGTAATTTATATATTTTGAAAATCGGTTTTTTATAGTAAAACTTTTTTCATTAACATAATTCAAAGTTGATGCAAGTACAGAAAAGACGTCTTGATTAGAGTCAAATCGATTGACCTATAATATTAATACATTTTATTAAAGAGTAGGGGAGTTACGGTAATTTATATATTTTGAAAATCGCTTTTATATAGTAAAACTTTTTTTTTTAACATAATTCAAAGTTGATGCAAGAACAGAAAAGACGTCTGGATTAGAGTCAAATCGATTGACCTATAATGTTCATACATTTTATTGAAGAGTAAGAAAGCTATGGTAATGCATAATATCTGAAAATATGTTTTTTTATAGTAAAACTTTTTTCTTCAACATAATTCAAAGTTGATGCAAGAATATAAAAGATTCCTTTGTTCAAGATGAATCGATTGACCTATAATATTGATACATCCGATTAAAGAGTA
>CAKNYM010047898.1:11913-45054 GCA_932195095.1 Andricus curvator
GTGAATACATAATCGAGCGCGAAGCGCGAGATGAATATATGATCGAGCGCGAAGCGCGAGATCCAACAGTCGCGCGCCGTAGGCGCGCTCAAACTTGCGAGCGAAGCGAGCCGCGCGCGAAGCGCGCCATGAGAATGTGCCCGCGAAGCGGGCAGATTTTTTTTAGTTAGTTACGTCAGCTGTTAGCATGCGTCCAAATCCAACAGAAGTCATTCATGCGCACCTGACTGTTTACGTTCAGAGTGAGCGAATGTTGTGTTCGATTTAAGTGAAGGCTAATTATGACCATGCCCGAAACCGCACTTAAATGTGATTTCCAGTGTATGCACTAAAATAACCCGTACAATCATACTTTCATACTATTAAAATAGCTTTCATACTATTGCTTCGTCTCAGAGGGAGGTTTGTAATGACCTAAACTTTGAAATCTACTTTTTTGACATATTTCGATATAATTCGACCCGAGGAGCTCGAAAATAAAATTTGTGTAAATGTCCATGTGTGCGTGTGTATTTGTTCGCGTCCTCGAGACGTATCGATCGACCTATTGTCGAAACTTTTATGACCTACCAGTACCGATTTACGAAGTTTCAAAAAATGTGTATTCTGTTTATATGAGAAAAACTTTTTCTCTTATTAGAAATACTACAGTACTGCATGTGGCATGTTTGTTCGCGTTTTCGAGACACGTCGAATGATCTATTGACGTACCTTCACTGACCTCTTATGACCTAGCAATACCGATTTATAAATTAAAAATATATATTGTTTATCTTCTTGATATGAGGAAAACTGTTTAGTATTGGAAGCGCAACAGTAATGTGTATGATATATTTGTTCCTGTCTTGGAAACTTATCAATTGCCCAATTGAAGAACCTTTTATGATCTATTGACGAACTTTCGATGACCATTATTGATTAATCAATGGCGGCTTAAAAAGTTTTAAAAAAAGTTACATTGTTTATTGTAACAGAACAAATCGATTGGCATTTCGGTGGAGGAAACAAATTCATTTAATACCTATGAGAAAGCAAAATGCTCATAAATGAGCACAAATAAATACACCCATAGTGAATACATCTATAGTACTGCACATCGGTATTTTAATTTAATTTCAATTTTAATCGTCTTTCAGTAATCTGTATACAGATTACTTGTATTCAAATATAAAATTTTATCCCAGCAGTAATTAGAAGCAATGCAAAAAATTAACAAGTTAATTAGGAATTCCATATCATAATCAGATGCTCTGAAAAGATATTCTGCTTTTTTAAGCCTTTCTGCCGTTATCGATATTCGATACTGATCCATTTTGAAGATATTTACACTTGAAAATTTGCCAGTTTGTTTAATTTTGTATGTTTATAGTTTAAAATCATGAAATTTTCAACATCTTTTTGAAATGAGTCTATCTTGAAGATTTGCAATTGTAGATTCTTCCATAATAGTTCAATTTTGAAAATATACAATTGAAACATCTTCAATTTTAAAGATGATAAATCAAAATTCTTAAATTTGGTAATTTTGAAGATCAAAAGTCAAGAGTTTTCAATTATAAATCTTCCAAATTGAAGAGCTAGAATTGGAAATTCTGGAATTTTGAAAGTATAAAATTGAAACATATTCAATTTTCAAGATTTATATTTTAAAGGTATTTAATTGTGAACACTTTTTTTGTTGGAATAATTCAGTTTTGAAGATTTACAATTGAAAATTGTTCAATTTTAACGATTTTTATTTTTAAATTCTTCAATTTTTAAGATTTACAATTAAAGATTCATTAATTTGGAATGTTTATAGTTTCAAATGATGTTGTTATTGAACGCAATGCAATTTTGCATGCTTTGTTGAAATAGTTCAATTTTTAAGATTTAAAATTGAAATTTATTCAATTTTATAGATTTGCAAGTGAAAATTCTACAACTGTGTACATTAAAAATGACAGCGTTGATTTATTTCTGGAAATTTCTTATAATTGTTTACATATGTAACATGTTTCCTCATGGAAACGTAAGAACGGTGATTCTGGTGTCTCGGGTAGTAAGTAACTAAAATGTATTGAACAGGATAAAAGCACCAATTCTTGCACCCCCCCCCCCCCCCATTGTTGGCATCCTTCTCTAATTTCTTAGATAATACATTTTTTAAACATGTTTTGCCTCAATACATTTATTTATACTATAATTTTGACATATGAGGTATATATTAATTATCTAGTGCAATCAAATATTTATCTAAAATAAACCAAATTCACTTCGGTTTTTGGTATGTCAATAATTAGGCTAAGGTGCCAAGAATTGGTGCTCTTACTCTCCTAAGACATGGCTAAAAATGTTTGTAAAAATTATGCAATATAGGCAGGAGGGGGGGGGGTGTCCAAAAAATGTTCTCGCGACCTGTTACATGGGAGGGGTAAAAAAATTGGCAAAATTGTATTACGTTATTTACGGATGGTTCCTTAATGTGGTTCTAATTTTGTATTTTCTGATGTTATGAATTTACATTTATACTCAAGCTTTCCGACGGACATGGAAAATTATTTAGGATTTCCAGTGGTTAAAGATTTTACGAATCCACTGAAGAATAACTGTCTTCTATTATGCACTTCAAATGATCAACATTTTAAATGTCAATAAATGTTGACGCGAAGTATCGATATAAAAAAATTGAATGTGACACGCGATTTTTTCAAAAATACTGAATAAGGAATAATTGTCAAGGACTGCCCGTATAGAATCGGTCAAATTTTAATTTGAAGAACTGATACTTGTAGAGAATTTCAAGGCCCATCTTTTTTCCTCTTGCAAAAATGTGTAGGTTTTGTAGTTTTTGAGATAATTGATAAAAACCTGATGTTTCGAAAACAAAAAATTTCAATCTTTTTTCACTTCAACACGCGCTAACTTAGACAATTTTCAGAATTGTTATATTTCGTTAATACTAAATTACGTATTGAATCTTCTGAAACTATTTAAGAAAGAAAAACGTAAATATTTTAATAAAGAAAAACGTTATTAATTTGTTTTTGAGACTTTGCAAAAATCATGAATTTCAACATTCAAGAAAGATTCTGATTTGATATTGTTCAATTCTAAGGACTTTAAATAAACATTTTTATTTTTGTATACGTAGTATTGACATTTTTAAAGCTTGAGAGCTTTAAAATTTTTGAGTCTTTGAATAAAGTTATTTAACTTTGGAGACTGACTGCTTTACAATTGTACAATTTTGAAAGTATTATTTGAAAGTAGCAGGAGCGGGTCTTAATGAGATTGGGGAGAGGGGGTGATCTAGGGTTTTGGCGGGGTATCTAAAGGTTATATGTCCCTCTTCACTGGGAAATAGTGTTTTTGAGGTCTTTTTAGAAATTACAAAAAAATAACAAAAGCTATTGTAGTTACTTTTATCTGCCTGAAAAAATATTTCACCGGAGCAATAAGTCGAATGAATTGATTGCAAGTTAAAATGATTTTACAATTTTGAACTTTAACCAATAAAAAGTACAGAACTTACAAGGGGAGATGGCCAACTGTAAATTTTAGTTTCGGTTCTATCTATATATTTGTTTGCGAAAAACATGATAAAGTTAAAAGAAGCCAGTTTTTCGGTTGGAAAGGGCATTTAAAAAATTATTATTAGCAGAATTTTTGAAGATTATTGAAGGAAATTATATTTATAAACATTTCAACAAACAAGACATAAAAAATAAAAATGCAGACAGCGAGAGTCGAACATGCAACTCTCCGGCCATGAGGCAGAAGCGCTACTGCCTGAACTATCGGCCAGTAGGAATTGTTTTTCGGGGAACCGAATCTAATTCCAGTTGTATGAGTTCAAAATTTCACTCTTTAAATAGAAGCATTAAATAGTGACCAAAGGAAGAAATATTTAAAAAAAAGTTCTTTGTTAATATAAGTAATGGTAATTATAACAAATTACTTTTCAGAAGTAGCACCCCGAGAATTGCTAATATTTATATTATATCTATTTTTTCAGCGGTTTGGCGAATATGCCGACGAAAGCTCCGCAAGTATTTAAAACGAATTGCTCAAGTATCTTGTCATTGCGATACTACCAGAAGAACAGTTCGCTTGTTTGCATCGGAACAGCATAATATCGACTGAAACTCATCTTATGTCGAATAAAGCCAATATCGGCGAAAGCTAATTCTAAGTCGACAGAAAGACATTTTACGCTTTCGTGCTATCATTTTAAAAATTTTACTCGACATCATCCCTCTTTTAGTAATAATTGCAATTTTAAATACTTCCATTAATAGATAAAAGTATTTCGCAAGATTAAAATCTAAAACGCAGTTAATTGTAAGTTGAAAATACCATGTTGGCTGTGAAAAACGTTATTCTCTTTTATTGTTAGACTCGACAAAATAGTAATTAATATAAATCTCTAAGAGAGAAAGAAACTGAGAATTAATTAATCGCTTCTGCAGGGCGAGAAGTGCTTTGTACATATGTAATTTCATTGTTAGTAAAATGGTTGAAAGGGGCATGCGTTCTTTTGTTTGTAATGGGTATTCCGTATTCTATTTTCTTACGAGTTACGAACAAAACCAAACACTAATTTATTTAAATGTATTTTCTAACCGCATAATTTCTTTTTAAGATACAGGAGAATCTGTAAATTGTAAATAAATAACTTGTTTCCAGTGAACTCGCCTATTTTATTTAGAATTTAGAGGATTAAGAAATCAACCTTCACAATTATAACATTTTTTATTTAGTCAATAAAAATAGGTACAAAATATTTATCTCTTTTCACATATCCTTTTTACAGCTTTTACATAAATTATTATTCCCCATGCCATTTATATATTCTATTTTTCTACTGGAAGTTACCACTCTAATACCTTTGGCTATTATTGACCGAGAATTGTCGGTAGAATAATAAATCTATAGTATTTACAATTATGATATTGTCATACTATGGAATTAGCTTCATTTATTCTGTAAACTTTTTATACTTGTTTCACTTCTCCACTGCAGTGAGAGCAGCAAGCTATATTAGGAGGTGTAGAACTATGTGGAAGAAACATCTGTCCACCCAAAGCAACTGCCGCTCCCATCACTGCACTGCATGCAGCATCCTGCCTTCCAGACATCAACAAGTTCGGACTCATAAGTAGCTAAAAAGTCAATTAAAAAGCAGTCATAATTTTCTATAATATTTTTTATCGTATAAATTACAAGTTTCCTTGACAATCAAGACAGATGATGAACTCAAGAAAAATCAAGTACCTGCTCAGCATTTTTCTCTGCTATCGTTTTCATTTCTAATCCTGTGACATCAATTTCTTTGCGAAGACTGATTTGATCCATACCACTGAGAAGCTGGACCTTCAATAATTCGGAAATCTGACAACAACCTTCAGCCAAGTCTATGATATTCATACTTGCTAGTTCATGTCGCTTGGATGAGGATGCACCGATAGGAGCAAAATTTTCTCTGAGAATGCTGAGTGTTCTATGAAAAAAGAATTAAATTGGAGACATGAGAATGACACCTGGGTAACGACTAATATTTTGAAATTCTATTTTTATCGGTTTCAAGCGATTTAGGATACTATTTATCGATACAAATTAGGAATATGTAAAAATCATTTCTCCTTTCACTCGAAAAAATAAATTTAAAAATTGTAAGAATGACAACTAGACAAGGACCATTTGGGTTTTCTGCCCTCCAACACTACTGTTTAAAAAAATTAAAAAATATATTTTTTCATCTCCACGAAACATTACAAAGAATGGTCACATAATTTTGAGTAAATTTTCTATCATACTCGTAAAGTATAGAAATAATTTAATTGTTGGTCCTTGCCCAGTTTTCCTCCTCCTCTTTGATGGCGATTTCCGTTCCTGCTAATCATCTCTACTCTTTGGTTACTGTATTTGATATCTCACCTCCGGGTCACAATCTAACGCAAGCTTACAATATCTTGTACCAAAGATAAATCATATCATAGACTTAATTCACCTGTGCGGTTTAGATATTATAGCTATCTGTGACAACTCTACGCCTCTCAGGGCGGTCTCCGATGAGAATTTTTCTACAGATATCTGCACAATAACGATTCACCATACACGGAGAAAAAAATATGCCTATAATAGTAAGAACACTAGTCATGCTTTTGTCGCAGGTTTCATTCTTGCTATCCTGGTACAAAATTCATTCATTTTAAGCAAGAATCCCTTTATCCTAAAAAAGTACAAAGCTTCATGCTTTTAAAGCCGTTATCCCTTGCGAAAATAGCTCGAACTTCGCCTTGCTACGGTTGTAAGAAAACTCATACTATTAGAGTATGAGTACTCTTACAAAAGAGATATTGGGCCACGCGCAAGCTCCGGTAGGCGTGGCCTAATATCTCTTTTGTAAGAGTACTCATACTCTAATAGGAGGAGTTTTCTTACAACCGTAGCAAGGCAAAGTTGGAGCTATTTCCGCAAGGCACGACTGCTCTAAGGGCATGTGACTCTAGCCATAACGGCATGCGCTTGATTCTTTTATAGTATAGGACATTAATGCTAAAAATGTCTAACCTGATGCCAATATTGGTAGAAATTCATACCAATTTCGCACATGAAGTTCCGTGCTCTAATATTAAGAGCTCAGCCTACCATAACAGTGCGATTTTTTTCTCCGTGTAAGAATACAAAAAATTGGCGTTGTAGCGATCTATAGAAGTCCACGGTTGAGTCCCTTCCGGGACAAGGATTTAGAAGAAGTTCGGATTCGTACAGGCTGTGTTTCGGGTGACATTATGTATAGGCGACTTCAACATAAATCTTTCCTCCGCGAACCAGTCAGGAGGGTCAAAACTTTTTGACCTAGGCCGATTCTACACTCTTCCCACTTGAAAAAGTGTACGTACAAAAGGACGTACCAAAGTAGGTACGTCATTTTGTATCCCAATTCGGGACGTCCTTTTGTACATCCTTTTATACGTACTTTTGTACGTCCACTTTCTCCATTGTATAATTATACAGATTATCAACAAACCAACGCGTATCACAAATAATTCTTTGTCAATAATAGACCTCATCTTTAGAAATGAAAAGTTATCGCTTTTAGATTCCAGTGTATTATTTAGATATTAAGCCGAAGACTTTACGTCTTGGAAGGGATTTTCAGAGAGTAGATAGTGAAGCGTTCGATAAAGCAGAAAGGTCGGCAAATTGGATTAGCGTATTAAATGCGAGTTCGGTGGACGACAAGGTGAGCTGTTTCTTTAGGCTTGTCCTGAATTTGACAGACACGTTTTGTCCCTTTTGACATTTTAGAATATCCTGAACCAAACCCCCATGATTTTCTGATGCAATTAAGAAAATATAAAAATGGCGAAACTCGAAAAAAGACTCAATCACGCTAAATCCGCATATCTTCGCAATCTTGAAACGGCAGCTATACAACGCGAAAAGGTCGGGTTTCTTTCTAGCTTCCGTGAAAGGCCTTCATCAAAGTACATGTGGGAAAAAGTGAGCCAGTCTACAGTTTTTGCCCGTAAGTTTTTTCCCTCGATTTTGCGTTGATCCAACAGAAATCAACAATCGCGTTCTCGATACTCTGCCGCCAGCAACGGCGTCGGATACAGTGATTCACGATCTCCTTGCAGCGGCTATTTCCAACAATAGGAAACCTTTCCAATTTTACTAGGTTGACCTCAGTCAGCTGTATGCAGCAGTCAAATCGATTAAGTCTACGGCTACTGGATCTGACGATATCAATAACACGGTGATCCTTCTCTCTATCCCCTCGTGCTCGTCTGCTTTACTAGGCATTATAAATTGCTCGTACAGGACAGAGGTTTTCCTAATAGCTTGGAAGGTGGGTATTGTTTGCCTACTTCCGAAATGTGACAGCCTAAGTTCTTACAAGTAATTCCGTCCAATCATCATCTTCCCTTATTTTTCAAAAGTGATGGAAAAATCTGTCTTCAGCAAGTTACTTCCTTTATCAACACTAATGGTTTTTTGCCACACCATCAGTCCGGGTTCAGAAGGGAGTTCCCTGCGGTCACAATCTTGCTCCACGTGGAAGATGGAAAGGGGTCGAGCCCTGGATGATTCGGAGGTAAACCATCCTGGCCTTACTTAATCTTAGGCGACCTTTTGAAACATTCGATTACAGGCTTCTGCTGGCTAAATTGAAATCTGAGGGAATATCCGATTGCGCGCTGCAATGGTTTAGTAGCTTTCTTTCTAGCAGCAGCAAGCGAGTTGAGGTACCGCAGGGTGTTCTCAGCCCTTCCCATTTTAAACCAGAATTCCTATCAACTTTGGTGGAGGTCTTACAGGGCACGGTTAAAGCCACGATGCACATGCATGCTGATGACACGCAGGGTTATGTTTGGTTTAAGCAAATAGATATAGATTCTGGGGCTATGGACCCTATGACCCTATCCACGGCGTTAAAGTTCAGGCATCTGGTACTTTTTCACCGTATTAAGTAGGTAAACTGAAAGGTAGAGACTGAAACCCAATGAAAACCCAGTTCTGAAGTTTGTAACTGCACTTTGGAACCTGTTAATTTTACGAAAATATGTTTGGGATTTTAATCAAAGTCGACGCAATTTCGAGTAATTCTAAAAAAAGCAATGACCTAGCTTCAATAGGTCATAAGTTATGACCTCAAAATACTTCGTTTGTGGGTAAAGCTATGTTAATGATGCCAGAGAAGAAGTTGTCGTGCAGGAAATTATGCGTAAATCTAAAAAAATAATCTTCTAGCTTTCATTTCCTGCACTACAACTTTTTCTCTGGCATCATTAACGTACATTTACCCACAATCGAAGTATTTTGAAAAAACTGAACACGAGTACTTTACCCTGAAAAATAGATCAGAAGTGGTCAACTTTGGGAGGTCATAACTTATGACCAATTGGAGCTAGGTCATTGTTTTTTTTTAGAATTACTTGCAATTGCGTCTACTTTAATTAAAATCCAGAACATTTTTTCGTAAAATTAACAGGTTCCAAAGTACAGATACAAACTTCAGAATTGGGTTTCAGCCTCTTTTTTGAAAACATCGGGGTTCTTTGACGAGTCATAACTCGGCGCCTATTAGTGATTGAAGTTTATTGTTTTTATGAACTTTCTTAGAATTTTCTCTAGTTCAATTTTGTTGTTAAACATTTTGCTCCAAAACACAATGGGGCGGGTCCGCCCACGCAAACACGATTTTTGACACTTTTTCACAAATATCTCCGGGATGCATCGTAATCATTTCTATGAAATCTGGAATTTTCATTAGGATCCCTCAATATAAACCGTTTTAGCAAAAAAAATCGCGCTTTACCTACTTAATACGGTGAAAAGACCTTTTTTCCAATGAGATGCCTGGACTACTAGGGAGCGTGATGTAGATGCTTAATCTTCTCAGCCATTGCCTCGAAGTGATCCTCGTTCTCGCTCTCTAGTTCTGCGGTCCCTAATTCTCCTCTGATTAAATGCACTGTTCTATATTTATCTAGTCCGAACTCCATGTGGAAATCATTGGAAAAATAGCTTTGTGACATGGATCACTAGCTGCAGTTTTTGGTTTGAACTAGCATATAGCTTCATCCATGTATAAAAGATGAATCAGGTGATGACCATTCTAGTTATCTTGTATTTTGAACCAATGATACATGCTATTTAGTGTTTTTCTCAAGGATTTCAACGCTAAACAAAACTATAATGAACTGAAGGAGTCTCCTTGAATGATATCCGTCGTAATGTGTATTAATCAAGTTATCCTTGGTTGTCCACGATTAAAACACTCCATACCCAACCTGATTTTTCATGGTGGAATTCGTTCCCTTCATGAGACAAAGACTATGTTAGGGCGGAGGGAAAAAATATTTTATTTCTTTTTCGAATTCGGAGGAGGTTCAAAAGGTGTAGTTTGGTACCCGCATATCCCATAAAAAGTTACAGATAAAAAAATATACCTTATGTTCGCGCGTCAACCATAAAGCTCTAAATAATGAATAATAGCGAATTTTTTTATTAAAATGGTAACCAATCCATTTTTAATGGACGAAAAGAATTCTACAAGTTAGTATTTAAAACTATAATTATGTTTCAAAAACTATGCAGTTAAAAAAATCCGTATACATCGTAAATTGACACTCCGGATTCAATAACCTCGAATAAAATTTGCTTGGACGCTTCAGGCCGTTTGAGTTGGTCCCTGATGGCTTCAAAATCATCTTTCGAAAATTCGACTTTTCAAAATATCACTTTGAACAGGAAATTGCATGGCACATCTTTCTTCTTCTACCAAAAAAGTTATATCTCATACCGATTCTGAAAAAAACTAAAAAAAACTGGATTCTTCAGAAAACAAAATTGACTAAATATTTTCGCACCGAAAGACAAAGTTCTTAATATTTTTAGAGAAAAATTCAAGGACTTATCCTTCCAACTATTTTGAAGATGATGTGCTATTTAAAATTTATTGGTTTTGTTGGAGAACACAGTTATGCATTTTTTGTTATGCCTCGTTTATCGAGGGACCCGGACACCGAACCACAGTGGGACGAAGAAATTTCCTACAAAGTGATATGAATTTTGAAAAATTTTGAATTTTCGAAAAATAATTTTTCAGCCATCAGGTAGGGGAGAGTGGGGCACAGAGGACCGGCGGGGCACAAGGGTTCGGCTTGATAATATTGTATTTTATGGCGCCATCTCTTCGCTACAACCGGCATTACAATGTACAGTGACTATTTCAGTTTGTGTCAAGTCAGCACTCATGTCGAATCAACGCTCTCAGAAAAAAGTGAAAAAAACGAAAATTCAAGGTAAGCTTATAAGAAAATTCCATACATATAGCCTTCTCATCATGTTTATCAGTGCTCCTCCTATTGAAATGTTCACTGAATGTATGTTAGGGTTCACTTAGCTTACTTTTTGCCGAAGTTGCGTCTCTGAAATTTTCGACGTATCAAGTGTAGGTAGGATTGTTTAGGAATTAAATGCGGGGGCACAGAGGACCAGGTAGTGGTGGGGCAGACAGGACCGACACGACGCGACGCTGACGGGGCTAACTCATACTTCGATAGAGACTGGACATTTTTTAAATACAAGTTCATACATTTTTCAATCATTTTTAAACCTCTTATGTCGAATAATGTAAAAATAATATGAAGATTACTGAAAATTTATAATATTTTCGACTATTTGATCGATCAGTTCCGCGGACTTCCTTGAATATGCAATATCTATTTCAATCAAAATTATAATGAAAGGATATCCTTACTGTTTATGAAAATTTTTTATTTATTCAAGTATATTTTTATTTTAGATGGTACGGAACTATAAAAAAATAAAACCAGAACCTAGCTGGAACGTTGATAGCATGCAGATGGCAATTTCGGCCGTCAAATCTAAGGAACTTTCTACAAGACAAGCATGTCAACGTTTTGGAGTTCCGAAAACTTGTCTCCTGCGTAGAATGAAAAGTGATACAGTGACTGGCCCACGAAACGATCATTTTCAACCAGTTTTCTCCAAAGATCAAGAAAAAGAACTAGTTAATCACATATTGGACTTGGAATCCAGATTCTATGGATTATCTCCCCGGGATGTCAGGAAGTTAGCATTCGACCTTGCCGAAAAATTAAAGCTTCAGCACAACTTTAATAAAACTGAAGGTCTTGCTGGGAAAGACTGGCTCTTTGGATTTCGTAAGCGAAACACAGAAATCTCCATACGAGCCCCAGAACCTACTAGCATGGCAAGAGCTGCAGCCTTTAATAAAGTGCAGGTTCAGAAGTTCCAGGATATTTTGAGTTCCGTAATGAACATTTATAAATTCCAACCTGACCAAGTGATCAATGCCGATGAAACTGGCGTGAACACTGTTCCGAAACCAAAGAAAATCTTGGCCAAGAAAGGTCGAAAACAAGTTGGCCGTATAGTCAGTACTGAACGTGGTTTTAATATCACTGCAACTTGTGCAATTTCAGCATCCGGCCAGTACATTCCACCTTTTTTTCTTTTTCCCAGACAGCGAATGTCACCACTATTTATGAGAGGCTGTCCCCCTGGATCTGTGGGTTATGCTAACGGTAGTGGTTGGATGGATTCCGAACATTTTGTCAAATATTTGGAGCACTTAGTGGCGTTCGCTAAACCAACTGAAAGCAAGAAAGTTCTATTGATAATCGGCAACCATTCGAGTCACAGAAGTTTGGAAGCGATAACTTTTGCTCGTGAAAACAACGTCATTATGATTTCCCTGCCGCCACACACCAGCCATCGGCTGCAGCCCCTTGATTGCTGTTTTTATGGCCCACTGAAATCACAGCATTCTCGTGAGTGTGATTTATGGGTCAATAATCACGCAGGACAAAGAATAACAATATACGATATAATGGAAATTTTTGGAAAAGCCTTCGTTCGGACAGCCACCATGGATAAAGCAATTAAAGGTTTTCAGGTAACAGTAATTGTGCCATTTGACACAAGCATTTTTACAGAAGAAGATTTTCTGCCATCCCAAGTCACCGAAATACCTGCATCTCCAGGAAACGAGCACCTCGACCAACCACTGCAAACACGAGGACAAGAATCAGATCCACAACCATCACCCACTTCTCATGATCCGGAACCAGTTCTTCCAACTATAACACGAGGACTAGAACCAGAGCCACAACCATCAACCAGTTCTCGTAATCCGGAACCAGTTCTTCCAACTATAACACGAGGACTAGAACCAGAACCACAACCATCAACCAGTTCTCATAATCCGGAATCAGCACTTCAGAATATGTTACATCATATAGCTCCTAAACCCAAGTCTCAGCGAAGTTCTAAAGTGAGAAGTCGGAAATCAAGAACACAACACGCAGAAGAATTAACCGGATCACCATTCAAGAATTGTAAGCAAGCCGAAGAACAAAATAAAAGATGCAAAGCCTCACTGGCTGCTTCTAAATCTAAACATAAAAAGAAGATTGATAAAGGAAAAAAGAAAGCCTGCTCAAAAAAATTAATTTTTCCAAAACGCAGAATTGTTTCCCACGACAGCGACTCCAGGGA
Organism: Andricus curvator; assembly: GCA_932195095.1. Lineage (NCBI taxonomy): Eukaryota > Metazoa > Arthropoda > Insecta > Hymenoptera > Cynipidae > Andricus > Andricus curvator. The sequence goes on from CAKNYM010047898.1 coordinate 24,955, forward strand.
GAATGACAACGTTGAATGCGTCTATTGCCACGGAAGATTCCTTGAATCTAAAGCAAACGAAGGTTGGATTCAATGCAGAGATTGGAAAGGATGGGCACATGATGCTTGTGCTGCAGCTGACGAAGAAGATGACTTCATAACGTGTATGAATTGCTTTTGAACATTTTGTAAAGTTGCTTCATGAAAATCAACATTTTGTTTCGTTTAATTCGCCAAATCATTAAAAAATGATTGATATTTATCAACTCAAGACGTTAGGATAACAACTGATGAGACCTATGTTTTCGAAATTCTGTTTTTGATGATTTCGAATGTCATGGTAATGATTTTCAATAATAAAATATGTTTACTTCTGAAAATTTATATCTTATATATGAATTACATATAAGGACCGACGTGGTCCTCTGTGCCCCGGGGACTGGGGCACAGAGGTCCAAAAATTTGTTCCTAAATTTGCCATTGTTATGTCCGAAATAAAAATAAAATGCCTACAAACAAAGCATTTATCGAAAGTAGATAGTTTTCGAAATCTGTACGCCAAATTTAAGTTTAAAGTATATGCTAGTTATAATTGTATCGCAGAAAGAAAGTTAAGCGGTCCTCTGTGCCCCACTCTCCCCTACCAACTCGAACGACCTGAAGCGGCCCAGGAAATTTTATGCGGGATTATTGAATCCGGAGTCTCAATTGTTATTAAACTTTATAAAAAAAAGTGAAATGCAAGATTTTACTTAATTAAATTATATTCTTCTTATTGGTAACAAATTTTTATTGACGGAAAGGGTTCTAAAACTTAGTACTTACACCTACAATAATTATCCTCCGAAAGCTAAACACACAGGAAAACTATGATTTTTTTAGTAAGAGCACTTGAGAAATAATGCCCCATGCATATACCAGATACCTATGAGTGGTAGTAGAAATAATTTACCACAGTAACATCTACTGATGTTACATTAAAAGTACAATGGTTCAGAAATATTTTATAATGTCTTTAAACTAAAATATGTGCATAAAACATTCTGAAATAGTCCAAAATCATGATTTTAAATAATGTACATATTTAAATTTAATGACAATTTGCGATGTATAAGAATTTTGTTATTTCTGTGTAGCTTTCGGAAGATAATTATAGGTGTAAGTACTAAGTTTTAGAACCCTTTTTATTCATAAAAACATCGTTACCAATAAGATTATTATTTTTTTTCCTTTTTTAAAGTTTAATTACAATTTACAATGTATACGGATTTTTTAGTGCTGCATAGTTTTCGGAGAATAATTATGGTTGTAAATACTAATTTTCAGAACATTTTCATCCATTAAAAAATTGCTTTCTTACCATTTTAACAAAAAGTTCGCTCTTTTAAGCTTTTCGTGAATGCGCGAATATAAGATATATTTTTTTTATATACAACTTTTTATGGGGTGAAAAAAAATATATATATATATACCTTCGTATTCAACTTGACGCGGCCGATACATTTTTCTGATCACACTTTTTCATTCGACAATTATTACTCAAGATAAACAATAAAAACTTAGAAAATTTTCCGATCGAAAATCGATGTTTTAAAGAACACATCTCGCGATTATTTGGTCGTTTGTTGATAAAAATGCTTGACATTTTTATGGTGTATTTTCAATACATAAGTAATCACTATAAGCGACGCACTTTGTTTAAAAAAGTAATATGTTTATTGCTGTTTAATACCAAATTAATTCAAAACGAAAACCACGTTTCGCCAACTTCGACCAGTGGGACGGTCATCGAAAAAATGTTAGTTGAAATAACTTATCGCGAGAAAGTTGTTCACTAGACTTTGAGGCAGTTTTCCTGAAAATTTGAAGGAAATCGGTTGAAACGTTACTGTCCGGACGTGGTTCAAGTGGGTCCGGTACTTGATCTTCATTATCCCTAGCACCTATGCCTTCAGCTTCAATCAGCTTTTCGTTATCCACACCTTCCAGAGGGACTTCATCAATTGAAGGCTGCTGTTCCACTTCCATTTTGATGGTATCTATTTCAACAACCTAAAGCAATTCTTTGACAGTTATTGAGCATGTTTGGTCTGCTACATTTTGTTCCTTTATTCTTTTGGCTAGATGCGGGTACTTAAGTAAGAAGAGACAATGATGTTTTCTCTTAACACTTTACCCACTTTGTCTATTTTAATCGCCTTCTTGGTTGCTGAATCTCTGCTTCTGCCTCTGGTTGAATCAGGCCATCTTCTTCTGGAGGATGTGGAGGTACTGAATCATCATGAGTTTGCGCAGGAACATCAGTAACATAATGATGTATTGCTTCGCCGGTCGCCGCTTCATCTTGTGATGAAATTCAACTGATGTTCATTATCGCTTTTTCCCCGTTGAATCAACCTGTCGTTTATTCTCTATTGATTAATCTTCTGAGATGAGTAGATTATTCTTGACTACCTTAACCTTAGCGACAAGATCTCTTACTGCAACTTTCTGTACATGAGAACACTTAACAGCGAACTTCATCCAAAAATTAAACACATTTTCGTGCCCAGTTCTAAGCCTGGCGATTTCATAGGAACGCATCAATTCTTCTGTCAACATTGTATTCCAGTTGATGCTCTGCGACAGTATTTCTGTTGAGATTACTGGCTGCAAATCGCTAACGCTAGCCAAAGTATCCTCAGTAGGTACATTTGATGTTCCACTGTTTACAGTTTGTCGCAGATGTTCTTGCTGTCCAGCTTTTTGACTATTGAGATCTGCCTGGCCATCTCTCAGCGACGCCCCGACGATCCTCGTAAAGCGACCATTGTTTCAATATATTTCGTAAGCTCTCCATCAACATAACCGTCAAAGTAATGAGAGAAAAGCTTCAGCCCTGTCACGATGCCAATGAAAGAATTATAATTATTTTTTTTTCAAACTTTTTCTCGGGTGAACCCGGTTTTTCGTCATAGCCACGGACTAAGTCAAGTGACTGATGAGATGAGGATGTTATAAGTTATTTTAGTACGATGTTTGAAATCATTTGCGATGATGTTGTAGGTAGAAAATTAGGAGCATGGTGTAGTTTGCAGTTTGTCTTCACTGCTGTTATCCTTACACAGCGGCCGTGAGTGTTGGAGGTGACAACAGTCGCCTCTGGATGCTTTCTTAGAGCTACCATGTATCACGCCATAGGTTCTTAGTCACTTGCTTCCTGATGGTCTAGGAAGTTTCTTACAATGCGACAGGTGTTTAATAAAACCGCCTTCTGAACTGCCGCCAGTACCTTACTGACTCCTAAATGTTCAAGATGTTCACTGCATCTTGCGTGCACATTGCCTGTAGCCGAAATCACGATAGGATGAATAGATGCATGTTTTACATTCCTCCATATTGCCTTTACTTCATGCCTTAGCTCGCTATACTTATGGATCTTGGTTGTATAGGTTGCCTGCAAATTTCGGTTAAGTGGACAAGCAATGTCGATGATGTAGACTCTTTAATAATAATAATAATTATTATTATTATTTGAAGGAAATCTTCCACCACATGTCCTTAAAGGACTTGGTGTTACGGCAAATGTACGGACAAAGTCAAGTACAGCCGTCAGTCAGGAAATAAAATAAACAGAAAAGAAGTAGAAAGGAAACAGTACACATACATATACGACAAACACAAAATACATTAAGATTCTATATAGTCAAAATTAAAAACATACCATTTAGTCAAATTTATGAAAACAAAATGGAAACTTATTATGGGAATACTGCCGTCCTGACGAAGAAACTGTACAACTGCATTTTTATCAAAAATGAGTTTTTTTACATGGTTGGATTCGAAATGAAAAGACGAATGTAACTATGCTCATCATTATTAAAAATTGTAATTAAATCTCGAGATAATTAGGTCTCAATTAGCATATCTACAGCGATTTTCTAGAATTCCTGATGAAAAAATACATCTGCAGAAATTGTAGCAAATCTACACGAATTCCAGGATTTGGGATAGTGCTGAGCCCTCAGATCCTGATAAAACAAAACACATCTGCGCAGATGTGTTTTGCTCATGAGGATCCTCGCTCTTTCTGCAGTCCGATTTCCTGAAATCGAATAGCACAAGTACATGTTAAGTTTCTTCACCAGGATTCGAGGGTAACTTTGAGCCACCGATCCTTCTTTTCAATAGGTCAACTGCATTTTTTATTTATCAAGCAAAAATAATTCTAGTTGATTAATTATATAATTATTGTGAATGATTTAAAATAATTATAGAAAAGTTAATGGTAATTTAATAATAACTTAATAATTTCATAATAATTTTATTTTTTTTATCAATTTTTGGAAAATTTGTAGTTGTTAAGTTTCTCCAGCAGGAAACTCGGAGGTTCTTGAAGGCTGATTCCTGTATTCGGCAGCACATCTGTGCATACGCGTTTATTAGTAAGGATTATTGGCGACTTTGTGCATTAACATCTAGCATATCTACAGTTTTGCATATAAATAACTGGAATTCGCCATTTTTTTCTGTTTTAATGAAAAGAGCATGTCCGATTTACCCAAGAACAGTACTTTTATTTTCAGAAACTCTCATAAGTTAAAAGTTACAGATGCAAACACGTTGAATTGAATATCTCGCTTCGTTTCAAATGCAGTTGTACAGTTTCTTCATCAGGACGGCAGAATAGTCGCCCATAACAGTTCAAAAGGCAGCTAGTCGTTTTCTACTTGGTAGTCCAAAAATGGCCACGACAAATCCTTCCGACTCAGAAAATAGTTCGCCCCTCCGTAGCCACAGGTTGGATGTCTCAGTATCCACGTTGGGTTGATCTTGTACACTGGGATACTTTCCATATAATGACTTCTGTCTACATTCCCGAGCAATCTGCTCAGGAGGGGGAGCATGGATGTTCGTTTCATTCGGTTCAGCGAGATCCGAAACATGCCGAATATGTGTGGTGCAATCGGTGTTTCATCACCTGCATGCGGATGGTTCTGTTTAAATTGACCAGGTCTGTGTTAGGCCATTTGATGAACCCGAAAGAGTAGGTCAGCAGCAGAATCGCGTAGGTGTTAACAGCCTTGATCTTGTTGGCCAAATTTAGGCTAGTTTCCAATATGGCTTTAAAGCGCTTGACAAAGGCGATCGCAAGGCTTTCCTTAATATCAGTGTGACGGGACCCCACCAATTGTAGGATGCCTAGATATTTATACGACTCATCCTTCGTCATTGTTTCAATGAGTATCTGATTGTCAAGCCCCAATTCCGCGTTTAACACTCCCCGTGCTGAGTGCAGTTCTCTGCACTTGTCTAGTCCGAATTCGGTAAGGATTTCGTTTAAAAACTTCAAGATGATGTCGATTAATTTCTGCAGTTTTTCCTGGAGCTTGCGTACACTTTCATGTCATCCACATAAAGCAGGAAGGTAAGATTGTATCACATCCTACCTTCCTTTACGCTGCACAGTAGGAAAAAAATTACTTTTTGGTTCAAAATACGATTCCGGCTGAACCCGTGCACCGATTTTGATGTTTTTTTTTAAAAGCTGATAAAATTCCGGAGAGAATTGTCGAGGCTGATTTTTAATTTAGGCTTTCAATTTTTTTATAAATAAACAAATATGACGAAAAAATAGCCATTTTTTCTATTTGACGTTCCCGGTGCTTGTCAATAGCAGGAAAATTGTTGAAATCGCCTAAGTTTGATAGAGTAATATTAGTTAAAGATGTTCCAATATTATATAATAAACAAACAAAAATTTATAAAGAAATTATTTGTTGAAAGAATGTTTTCTACGATTTTCCATAGTTTTACGTTTTTTTAAGTTATATTGCAAGGAGTTTGGATAAAAACAATATAATGATGAAATTTCTTCTTTAGATTATTATTTTTAATAATAATAATAATTCATTTTTTTCGACGTCAATTTTTTTGATTAATTAGAACTTTACGATAATTTTAGCAAAATTCATAATTTGTTGATTAATATTATGATTTTTTTAAACAAATTGAATAAACAAATGCATTATTCGGGCATTTGTCGGCAGAAAAATTCGTTTTTTTCAATGCCAGTCCTTTCAGTTTGGAACTTTATGCCAATTTCAGCAACATTCATAATTGGTTGATAAATTTTATGATTTTTTTAAACAAATTTAATAAACAAATGCACTGTTCAGGCATTTTTCGATAGAAAAATAGTTTTTTTTTCGATGTCAGTTTTTTAAATTAAAAACTTTATGATAATTTTAGAAAAATTCATAATTTGTTGATTAATATTATGAGTTTTTTAAACAAATACATTGTTCGGGCATTTGACGGCAGAAAAAATCGTTTTTTTCAATGCCAGTCCTTTCAGTTGGGAACTTCATGACAATTTCAGTAACATTCATAATTAGTTGATACATTTTATGATTGTTTCAAACAAATGCATTAATCAGGCATTTGTCGACAGCAAAATTAGTTTTTTTCGGTGTCAACTTTTTTAATTAGGAACTTGATGATAATTTCAGGAAAATTCATAATTTGTTTGATCAATTTCATGATTTTTTAAAGAAATTTAATAAACAAATGCATTATTGGGGCATCTGTCGACGGAAATATTCTGAGAAACTTAAACTGAAAGGACTGCAATTGAAAAAAAAACTTTTTCGTCGACAAATACCCAAATAATGCATATGTTTATTAAATTTGTTTAAAACATCATAGAATTTATCAACTAAGTATGAGTGTTAATGAAATTATTATTAAGTTCCTAATTAAAAAGATTGACATCGAAAAAATAGTATATTATGCACCTAGGGGGAGAAAAAGTGCCTCTCCCCCTTGGCGCATACGATATTTTTTATAAAAAATGGCTGATTTCAGACATTTTTCGAAATACAGTCACGATTTCAGCCCATATGAGATTTTGAATGAAGAAGCATTCAATTTATGTTAACTTATTCCTAATTATAAAAAATTAAATACAAATATTGCTGGAAACTTTTGGTAATTTACGGTAATTTTAGAGGTGATTTATGGTAACTTACCATAAATTGTCCAAAATTCAATTTACAAATTTGCTGAAAGTACTGGAAATTTTCGGTCATTTCTGGTATTTTTACAGGTGAAATGGTAACTTACCATAAATTACCCAAAATTCATTTTTTTAAATTTCCATAGATTTCCGGAAATTTTCGGTCGTTTATGGTAATTTTACAGGTAAATATGGTAACTTACCATAAATTACCCAATATTCTTTTTCTTAAATTTCCGGAAATTTATTAACATTGCCGGTCATTTATGGTAATTTTACCCTTTAAATATGGTAATTTACCGTGAATTGCCTAATATTAATTTTTTTTAATTTCCATAAATTTCCGGAAATTTATTAAAATTTTCGGTCATTTCTGGTAATTTTACAGGTAAATATGGTAATATACCATAACTTACCCAATATTAATTTTTTTTTAATTTCCATAAATTTCCGAACATTTATGAAAATTCTCGGTAATTTACAGTAATTTATGGTAATTTTATCAGTAATATATGGTAACTTTCCATAAATAACTGCAAAATTCTATTATCTGCAACCAAAATTTCCGCACACTTTTTACGGTGAGTGGGCTGATAATCGTAAAATGCGAGCTCATAGATGTTTAATTTTCATTATTCACCTCTGACGTCACTTTTTAGTCCCTAGGGAGTAAAAAGTACTTTTTACTCCCTAGCGAGTAAAAAGTAGAACTTTAGCCCCGCTTCATAGGCGTCGAAAAGGGCTGAAATCATGCACGTGTCATAAAAAAACAATTTTTCCATCGACAGATGCCCAAATAATGCATTTGTTTATTAAATTTTTTTTTAAACGAATTTTAATTTATCAACCAATCATTAATTTGACTGAAATTATCATGAAGTTCCCAATTAAAAATACTGACATCGAAAAAAAATAATTTTTCCGTTCACAGATGCCCGAATAATGCATTTGTTTTAAAAAATCATAAAAATTTATCAACTAATCATGAATGTTGCTGAATTTATTATGAAGATCCCAATTAAAAAGTCTCACATCGAAAAAAATAGAATTTTTCCGTCGACAGATTTCTCAATAATGCATTTGTTTATTCAATTTGTTTGAACAAATCATAAAATTTATCAACTAATCATGAATGTTGCAGAATTTATTATGAAGATCCCAATTAAAAAGCCTGACATCGAAAAAAAAAGAATTTTTCCGTCGACAGAAGACTCAATGATGCATTTGTTTATTCAATTTATTTTTAAAAAATCATAAAACTGATAAAAAAATTATGAATTTTACGGAAATTATCATCAAGTTCCTTATTTAAAAAGTTGACATCGAAAAAAACGAATATTTCTGTCGATAAATGCCTGATTAATGCATTTTTTAATTGAATTTATTTTAAAAAATCATCAAATTTATCAACTAATTATGAATGTTGCTGAAATTGTCATGAAGTTCCCAACTGAAAGGACTGGCATTGAAAAAAACGATTTTTTCTGCCGACAAATGCCCGAATAAGGCATTTGTTTATTAAATTTGTTTTAAAAAATCATAATAATAATCAACGATTATGAATTTTGCTAAAATTATCATAAAGTTCCTAATCAAAAAAATTGACATAGAAAAAAACGAATTTTTCTAACGAAAAATGCATGATTAATGCATTTGTTTATAATATTAATAATAATAATCTAAAGAAGAAATTTCTTCATCATTATATTGTTATTATCCAAACTCCTTGCAATATATCTTAAAAAACGTAAAATTATGGAAAATCGTAGAAAACATTCTTTCAACAAATAATTTCTTTATAAATTTTTGTTTGTTTATTATATAATATTGGAACATCTTTAACTAATACTACTCTATGAAACTTAAGCGATTTCAACAATTTTCCTGTTATTGACGAGCACCGGGGACGTCAAATAGAAAAAATGGCAATTTTTTCGTCATATTTGTTTATTTATAAAAAAACTGAAAGCCTAAATTAAAAATCGGCCTCGACAATTCTTTCCGAAATTTTATTAGCTTTAAAAAGAACATCCAAATCGGTCCACGGGTTCAGCCGGAATCGTATTTTGAACCAAAAACGTCATTTTTTTCCCACTGCGCTGTACCCATAGAACATGTTGTTGAGGGTCATGCTTAATGGGTTAACCGCTAAGCAGAACCATAGGGCACTGAAGAAGTCTCCCTAGAAACACCAGTCGTAATGCTCAAGAGTCTGGAGATCATCGGTATACGACGATGTGTAGTATTATAAGTGTATATATATAATTTTTTAAAAATAGGTTAAATAACCAAAGCAGATTCCCACTGGGAGCAACTGCCATCAATGAAAATTACACCGGCTCCCAGTAGAACCGCGGTAAATCACACCTATGGCCACGTCTCACGACCGTGAGATATTATAAGTACTTGATTTCCGTACCCCAGAGGTTCATTGCGTGACTCAGAAATTGAACCACGCTTGGGCAGATCTTGCACGTCCGGAGAATCTCAAGTAAGTAATCAGGGAAAATAATCAAGGAAAGGGCTTGTTTGTAACCAATGTATGCGATGTGCAGGCTGCGCCGATGTTTACGAGAGTTGAGGAATGTTTAACGAGGGTCCTTTTTTTTTTGCTTATCAAATTGTGATTTGTGGTTTTTTCCTGGAGGGGTGGGTGGGTGGTACCGTGAAGGAAGGAGGTTCGCTCCCCCAGCCGAAATTTCAATGTGCGCCACTGGTCTGTAGTAATCTGTAGGCTCGCTAACTTTAAAAATAATAATCAGAGTGGATTGAGCTTTGGCATACTTTTCTGAGACATAAAAAGAAAGGATGAGTTCGTTAACCAGCCTTTTTTGACCAACGGTTATGGTTTTATGCATCACAAATGCTTTAAAAAAAATTAAAAATACATTTTTCTAGCCAAACTATGCGAGATATGAAAAAAAATTTCAGAGGTGGAATTATTCATCTCAAAAAGATCTACAAATTCGCTTGATATCACTTTTTGATAAGATGCACAGTTTTTGTTTTAATCGTGAAAAATGTTGTTTAAAAATTGAAAGTTTCATCAACAAAACAAGATTTGACCAAATATGTATATATTAAATATTTCGTACACTGCTTTGTAAGTATTACACTGTAAATTAAACTGAGCGCAAAACGCGAGGTTCATTTTCCAGTAGCCAATCCCGCGCGTCCTATTTACGCGCTCAAACCTGACACCGAAGCGCGTGATGAAATTGTGCCCGCGCAGTGGGCAGATTTATATCATTATATATTTATTTTATTTTTAAATACCTGTACGTTCTTAGTGACGTGTCTCTGACTTTGTTACGTTCTTCTAACAGTCTTTTCATTGATTCCTGAAGATCAGTCGTCCTCTGGCACAAAGCTGCTTTCCACCTTGCAAGTTCTTCCACCATTAAGCTGTAAATTTTACGCACTTTAGGTAAAATTCCTCACAGGAGCCGCGCCTTATATTTTCCTGTGTAGAATTTTTCGAAGCCCCCCCCCCCCTCTGTCACGTCACCGGAACAAAAAATCGACGATACGGGTGATGACTTGGCTGAGACCCAACTCACTTTTATAATGGATATAAAAAAATACTCAATATTTACAACAACAAAAACCTTGAACATACAAAACGAATTATATTTTGAGATCAATTTAAAAAAATAAAAAGTAGCTATTTGTGATACTAGTGCACAAAGTAGGCGATTGCCGACGAGTGTTGATAGCTGAAACCAAATGCTGCAATGAAACGGGTAACAGTTACCTTTGTGCACGTGTATCACACGTTATTTTTTGCAACAACCGCATTTAACGAATTTTCACCCTTTTTCGCCAAATTTCCGATCCCGAGTGGTGGTTTTGTGCATAATTTTTCTGCAAAATCTGACGGGCCCGTATACTAGAAATTTGTTTGCTACTAGGAGTTAGGAACCACTTGTTAAACTTTTTGTAAAATCTTTCTCTTCCGGCAAAATCTTCCGGACCTGTAAACCCTTCTCTCTCTCGCACTCTTTTTCTATCATCAACTCCCTGGGATAAATTCTGGTTCAGCCCTGAATAAATGTTTAAAGTAATTCTAAAATAATTGATATACTTTGAGGACAACTCTGCCGGTGCGCAAAGTTCCTTATATGTAAACTGCACATGCGCGATTTTACAAACGGTGTGAAAAATAACTATATTTCAAAGTACGAATAAATAATTCTTAATCGATTTTGATGATTTATTTTAAATTACCGTTAGCCTTCCAAGTATAACGAGTGACTGCGGATATTTCACTCAGATTAAACAAAACTTTGTTATGTAACAAAAAAGTGTAATCTTTTTTTGTCTAACTTTTCAGTGAAACCATTTATTTGACGACTTTCAAAATTCATTGAAACAGGTCATAAATCAATGTAATAACAAAAATGATATTCAGTCCGTTAGAGCAAGACAAAATATTTTTACAATGTTATAAACAAACTAATCAACGAAAATCATTTTTCCATGATTCCCAATGATTAGCTATTTGAAATCCATAGATTTGGTATGAAATATGACACATATTAATGTGCGCTTACAATAACTTAAGAATAGCTGCGGTTTGCCAATTATTTCAACAATTTTTATTAACAAGTAAACATTTTGAAGATTTTTTTCCTGAATAGATTTAATTGTTTAGAGAATTAAAAGCTTCTATCAATTTGAAAAATTTGACAGCAAGGAGTTTTTAACAAGATATTTATAGTTGATTCTGCAAAAGCAAATGAAGCCTATTCATGGAAAAATGGTTAAAATGTGCATTTGTTTTTAAAAATTGTTTATACAATTCACAGTTTTTGCTTTATAAAAAATATGACAGCAAGGAGTCTTTGGCAAGACATTTATAGTTGATTCCGCAAAAAAAAATGAAGCCTATACAGGAAAAAATGGTTCAAATGTGCATTTGTTTTTAAAAATTGTTTATATAATTAACAATTTTTGTTTTTATAAAAAAATATGACAGCAAGGAGTCTTAAGCAAGGCATTTATAGTTGATTCCGCAAAAGAAAATGAAGCCTATTCATGAAAAAATGGTTAAAATGTGCATTTGTTTTTAAAAATTGTTTATATAATTAAAAGTTTTTGTTTTTATAAAAAATATGACAGCAAACAGTCTTTGGCAAGACATTTATAGTTGATTCCGCAATAAAAAATGAAGCCTATTCATACAAAAATAGTAAAAATGTTAATTTGTTCATTAAAAATTGTTTAAGTAATTGGCAAACAGCAGCTATTCTTAACTTATTGCAAGCGCACATTAATATGTGTCATATTTCATACAAAAGATATGGATTTTAAATAGCTATTAATTGCGAATTACGAAAAAATGACTTTCGTTCATTAGTTTGTTTATAAAATTGTAACAAAATTTGTCTTGCTCTAACCCACATGCAATTATTTTTTTCTAGTTATTACATTGATTTATGACCTGTTTTAATGAAATTGAAAGTCTTAAAATAAATGGTATGACTGGAAAGTTAGACAAAGAAAGATTAAACTTTGTTGTTAATAAACAAAGTTTTGTTTAATCTGAGTGAGATATCGGCAGTCACTCCTTCTACTTGGAAGACTTACGGAAATTTAAAAAAAAAACATCAAAATCCGTTAAGAATTTTACTGTCGGGTGATACCAAATGTAAATAAATATAAATAAATGTTTTAAAATTGTATGTATATACCGTGTCTCAAATGTTAGTATTCGTTTATAATTATTTATTTTTATTTAATCTCTATTTATTCCTAATTAAATATTCTTCACAAATACACTTTTTTATTCTACAACGTCATCAATATTTCTATATTCTATAAATCCTATTCTTTATAATATAAATTGTTAGAAATATTCGACATATTTGTATTGGGTAGGCAAATAAGTCCGTTCGGTTTTTTGTAGACAATTGATCATTATTTATTGCATAGAGAAAACAAAGTTCAATCAATTACATAATTTCCAATTTTCTCTATCACCTCTTGCCATCTTTTCACTAACTTCATTCTACCGTTTTCGTAAAAAGTCTGGGGCTTCTCGATGAAAAACCAATTTAGGTGATTTTTGACACTCTGCTCATCAGTGTAGGTTTTTCCATTCAGGGAAAATAGCTACCCGAAAATTTTGTTTACGCCTTGGCTATGATGTTTTCCCTCATCCTCCATGTTCACCTGACTTAGCACCCTCTGATTTCCATTTATTCCGATCGTTACAAAATTCCCTGAATGGAAAAACCTTCACTGATGATGAGTGTCAAAAATCACCTAAATCGGGTTCTCATCAAGAAGTCCCAGAATTTTTACGAACGCGGTATAATGAAGTTGGTAAAAGGATGGCAAGAGGTCATAGAGCAAAATGGAAATTACGTAATTAATTAAACTTTGTTTTCTCTATGCAATAAATAATAATCAATTTTCTAAAAAAAACCGAACGGACTTATTCGCCAACCGGATAACAATAGATATTTTTTATAACATAATTAATTTTCAAAAACGTCTTGATTTTTCACTGGTTTAATGAAGAAACCAAATAAATGATTTTTTAGCTTTAAAAATAAATGTAAATTTTTTTTATTTAGTTCCATTAAGCGTTAGTTTCAATGTTCATTATAAATGCCAATAAAAATAAAATTCAATTGAAATTTAATAGTTACATAGTTTACAATATTTACGTATGTCAATGCAAAAAATGTAAAATTCACTTTGTAGAATTTCTTCATTTTTTAGTAATACTTATTAATTTATTGGATATTGAAAATACTAAACAATATTTTCCCGAGATAAATATATGCAAAAAACGTGTTTTAACAATTGAAATAAATCAAATTTGTATTTTTCCCGTGCATTTGAATAATTGGCAGCCTAAAAGTATTGCCAGTGCCGCCACTCAGTCGCGGTAAAATCTCATGATACCTTTATTCTGCAGGGCTTTATAGGAGAGTCATCCTCTTGTCAAAAATTTAGTTAATACTTTTCTTGTTCTGAAGGCAGAATAGGTACTGTGATGATTACTCAGAATACTAGAAATATAGCTCACTTTTAGAAAATAAGTTAATTTTCTACTGTACACTTTTTGATTTCGGACTACACACCTTAAAATCTGGACTACATAAAGTGTGTCAGGCTGTAGACCATTTTAGGCCCTGGTTATTATGTATATACGTATAACAATTATATTATAGATTTTCTATAAAATATACCTGCTAGCCAAAAATTTACTCCTCCAAACTTCGCACTGTCCAGCTAGCCACTCAGTTTGCTCCTGATGAGTACTAAGATTCTTTGCTGAATTTAAGAGAGCTCGAGCAAGCTGCAGTTTATCCTCAGTCAATAAATGCACTCTAGTTTGCAGGTCTTCTCCTACTGCAGCCACCAACAAATTTTTCAATTCCGCATTTACCTACGATAAAAATCACAACATTTTACAATTTTGTCAAATTTTTAATATACTATTCAATTACTTCTGTTTTGAACCTTTCAATGGGTAATGTTACAAGTATAAAATGCAGACTTTATAGGAAGTAATTGATAATGTATAATTTACTCATTTGTAATATTTACAATTTTTACATAAGTAATTATATATTATTCATTTCAATATTCAGGCCAGGATTTTTTTAATTTTATGGAAATCGTAGGAATCAGTGGCCTTTATTATTTTTATTATCCATTTTTTGTGAGAATATTTAAGTCTTGTTCAAATTTGTTCAAAATTGGAGATATTTCTTTTATGTATGCAATCTTTTTTTTGGGGAAAAAATTCTGGATAAAAGAGTCGATTTTGGAAGTTTTTCAATTTTAATGGAACTAATGTCAAAGTCGAAATAAAACGCACCTGAGCTTGGAATTTCAGCTGATTCTCCAACTGACTATTCTCTTCTTTCAATTTTTGAATTTCGGCCTCATACACTTTTTTGTCATTGTTATTGTCTTCTTGACCAATTTCGCTCTTTATGTCACACTCTACATCATTGACTATATCATCAGTCTTCAAAACTGCCAATTGTGACACCATTGCGTTTATATCGACACTGTTCTTCAACGCTTTCTTATGTTTCTTTTGACATGGAATAATAGGATTAACAGCTGCTTTGTAAGGCTCATAGGGCACAAATTTGGGTTCCTTCGATTTCAACGAACTAAGGATGTACTTTTCCTTCTTCGAATGAGTTGTGCTTTGTGGTATAAGGTTCACTACTGTACCACTAGGAGTAACGGGAGGTTTCGAATTGTGCTGCTTAAAGTTTGTAGGATGATAAATTAAAGTATCCCCTAATCGAACTTTGCTGGTTTTTGATTCAACCTTGTCGGATGTAGCATTTTCCATTCCATCGCCTTGAGTTCGACCAGCACATTTTATAGCTTGTACGTCTAGAAATTAAAATTCGGAGGATCAATTTTTTCATAAATGGCACGTGCAAAATCCAACATGCCACCAACTTTAAGGCACGGGGTACGGGCTAAACTTGCATACATGTATCAGATTATGAGAAATAGGCCAAATGGGAGATATTGGCAAAATATTAATAATTTTAACATGTCTGTGTCTGTGTGCAAAACTGTATAGTCTATACTCTATATTATATAGCGTACTTCATTGCGTACATTTCAAACATAAATCAAAAATTAAGTTTGAAGCAAATGTTGTCAGTAATTAATACAATATCATGGTATGCTGATAAAGAAAAGAATACTAAGAAAAGATACTGGGATTATTTTATATTGATTATTGAGATTGTATATTATGAAAGAAAAAATGCAATACACTACCCAGGAAACGAAAAACGATTCACCCGCGATTACGATTCGTGATAGGTGACTTAATAGTAAAACTTGTAGTTTAATAGGTTAAGCATCGATGAAACTGCAATGTACCATTGAAAGAAGCCCAAATCCAATCGAACGGCAGTCGAGTTGCAGATTAAAAGATACAACCGATTGAAAAGTCAGAAGCACAAATGAGCTAAAATATTGTAAATCTGCAATTTCAAGAAACACATTTCAGAGCGCTCGTGTTCTATCGTTTTTCGTTTCTTGGGTAGGTTATCAACTGATATTAAACAGAGATGAAGCGATATAAATGGTATAAAGTAAAAGAAATCATAGTCATATAGTGTAAGTTATGAAAAGTTATGTTTTTTGTGCTTCTATATCTATATATTTAACGATGCAGCGAGCCGATTTTTACATTCTCATCCTGATAAGAAGGTATTAGTTTCATGCAAGATTGGAATTCGGCGGTTTTCATCAAATCTCCAAATAAAAATTCAAAAAGTTAGAGCATTTTCAACATTTTTGAAATTTTTTTTTCAATATCTAAAAATTCTGTGTACGGCTATTTGTGGTATTATAGCTATTCGTAAAAAACATTAAAAACGAAAAAATTAAATTTTTGAACAAACGACACAAGCTACGAAAGACATAAACAGATAAAAGTTGTTCACTCAAAAAAGAGCGACACATTTTGTATTGATCATTTTTTTATTGGATGCGTAAATGTTGTTTTTATCGTGAAAAATAAAAATTAAGAATTAAAAAATTAAATTTTGTGAAAAACGACGCAAGATACGAAAAAAAAATTAATAGACAAAAGTTGCACACCCACAAAGATCTATAAATTTGTTATTAATTATTTTTTGGATGGAACACGCAGTTTTTGTTTTAATCGTAGCTACGAAAAAAATGAAAAGACTAAAGTTGTTTAGGAATAATTTTTTGACAGGACGCGTTGTTTTTGGTTTAATCGCAAAAAACATTTTAAATAATTAAAATTTTTGGAAAAGCGGCATAAGATACGAAAAAAAATGAATAGACAAAAGCTGTTCACCAAAAAAAGGTCGAAAAATTTGTTATAAATTATTTTTTTGATAAGATGCGTAGTTTTTTATTTAATCGTGAAAAATGACATTACAAATAAACAAATTAAATTTTTGGAAAAAAGACACAAGGTACAATAAAATGTTTAATAACAAAATTGTTTTTGAATTAGATCTTAAAATTTGCTTTTAACCTTTTTCCCCCACGAGATACGTGATGCGAATATGTTCGTTAAAGCCGAAGGAGCTTTAACAAAAGAGAATTCCTAATCACTAAATTTCAGTTGTTAATGGTTTGATCCTTCATTTTAAAAGTCCTGTGCAAAAATGTGGGCGAAGTACAGTGACCGAGCGCGTAGCGCAAGGCAAATACATTATCGAGCGCGAAGCGCGAGATCCAACAGGTGCGCGCTCAAACTTGTGACGGAAGCGGGGTATCAAACATACTGTAAGTGCTTGCTTATAGAGAAAAGAACATACAATAATTAGGAATATATTTATTTCTATATTCTATTCGTACATCTGTAGTATATATTATTTCCATAACGAGCATACAGGTCAGTACAAGATTAAGACCCAAGTTCTATATTTTGAAGAAAACAAACTTCACTAATATTCCTATCTCAACGAATCCACGTGGAAACAATACCTCACACACAGTTTAAGCGTCATTTGAAAATTGTAATTTTTGAAAATTTCCCAAAGACCATGTCAAAAAAATGCCAATAATGTTCTTTCTACCCGAGGATCATAATCGAATGATCTCTGACACGTTCTTTAGCTGCCAGAAAGGAATACAAATATGTTACAAAAAAAATACACATTTCTGGAAATAATAAAAAAACCGTTCAAAATATCGAAAAATGGAGAAGGAACTTTTTGTAGGTCTTTTAAAGGAAAACAACTTTTACTTTGAATGTTTCCCTGTATTTGATATATTTTTCAAACAAAGTCTAAATTTAGGATTGTCAGACAAATAGCCGCCATTTTGTTAGATTTTCAGTTTTTTGAAACTTCTTTGCGGATTTGGAAAACGCAGGGAATGCCCTACGATAATTAAAATAAAAAAGTCAATTATCTAAATTACTTTAAAAAATACTGGATTTTGCAAACAAAATTGCTTGCACAGTTGCATGCCTTAATTCTTAACAATTTAATCCCATTGTGCATAACTTCCATTGTACCGAACATACTATTGCAGTTTTATCGGTGCATAAACTAATAATATAAAGATACCAGTGTTTACTGGCGTAACTTTACACCTTTCTTCTGAAATTCCCAGAATTATGTAAAATTCCTTTAAAAATCAATATAAATTGACAAAAAAGGTGTAAAAATCTACTGTCTTTAGAGGAAAAATTGTCCACTACGAAACGGAAATTTACATCGGATTATTTAGTGGTGCCCTTGGTTTAAAGTTCGAGGCACGTTAGATCTGCACGTGCCCCTTACTTTCAATTTGAAGAAACGTTTTTCGCGTTTTTTGGTCTTTTGTGATCTCATATTAGGTTTTTAAGGTGATTAATGATTTCGTTTCAAAAACTGTCTGCATGCGAAACAAACTATATTTGGGCGTCTGCATGAAAGAAAGATTCCTTATGATCGGTATCGAGGCACGTACAGGGTCACGCAGAGGAAAATATTTTTTAAGCCCAAGGCGAACGATTTAGGTTGAAAAACGATTCGCTAGGGAATTTTTGAAATTAAAACTTCGAAAAACCGCTTTTAGAAAAAAACGCATCTAAAGTTTACCAGTGCCATTACTGCAAATGTTATGCGTTTACATCAATTTCTGGCATAAAACAGTAAAAGGGCTATGATCTATAATGATCTCGAATGAAGATTAATGTATGGAAATGGAAAAGTAATTGGTATAGAATAAAAAAATGCTTCTCTTAATCTAATTTATAAATCATAACCTAAAAAGACAAACCTTCTGACTTTATACTTTTGGCACTGGATTTTCTTGAATATGAAAAAGTTGAAATATTTACAAAACTTCCTGGATCGGAATCAACCATTTTTCATGTAATAGTTCACGTATATACATACGTAATACACATTTTGTTAAAAAGAAAACATGATGGCGTGTGGATCAGCTGAGCAACGTCAACACCGTCAACCCATTTGCCGTGCAATGTGGCATGTGTCCTAGTCACCCTCCATTTTTAAAAGGACATCAGGCGGCGAATTTAAATCAAGTTCAACGCACACTATGAATTGCTGAAATAACAGCAGAACAGTCTTCAAACATCGTCTAAAGCTGAAACGAAAATAACAAACCGAAAATAAATGAAACTAAAAATAAATAAAAGTCGAAAATAAAATCTCACAGGAACTGTGTTGCTATCAAAAGATATGACAATTGCAACGTGTTTCTATACTAAAACTTATATTTTCAATTCTTGGCATTTACAACGTTTTGGAAATGCAGGATTCATGTATTACTGTCTCACACATCGACCATTAACTTGCTCAGCAGTGCGCGTGCGCGGCCAACC
This sequence comes from Andricus curvator, assembly GCA_932195095.1. Lineage (NCBI taxonomy): Eukaryota > Metazoa > Arthropoda > Insecta > Hymenoptera > Cynipidae > Andricus > Andricus curvator. Next base: position 44,250 of record CAKNYM010047898.1, read on the forward strand.
ATGTAGTAGCAAAGATATTATGGGCGTTTACGACAATTCGCTCTGAGCTCAAAGGGGAGCTCAACCTCTTTATAGGATATAATCTGACGGCCATGCAGTCTCATGAATTTCATTGGTTGAGCTCCCCTTCGAGCTCAGAGCGCGCTCTGAGCACTAATATCGTAAACGCCCTATATCTTTGGTAGTAGGTGGTAGAGGGGCAATAGTTATTGTGACATTGTATGTATGACAACTCGTCCTGTCACCATTGAATACTTCGTGGTAACCCCATATATGTAATACTCCTATATTGCGCACCGCGTGAGAGTCCTCTCAAGCAAAAACAGCGTGCAGAAATATATTTCTCCCTCACATATCGAGCAGTAACTTGCTCAGCATTGCGCATCCCTGCCGATTAAACGGCACTGCCCAATGCCGTTTCAGTACTGCTCGTTTAAAGCTACTCAGATTCCAGTTTTAAATGCCTGCAGAAGTTCTCTTTATACCTGCGAATAGGCCACCAAGTAGACCAGCTGAAAGGGATTTAAAATGAAAAACTAAAATTGGTAAAATTTTGAAATTACTTCTGCAAACGTTAGAAATTCAGAATCTACGGGTTTCGATAATTTCAGATATCTAACTTTTGTTTTGAAAAGTTTAAAATTCGAATGAACATAATGTACCTCGTGAATGGAATAAGATACGCCAAACAGACAACATTTTCGAATTGAACTTCAGAATAGTATATTAGTATATAATTTATAAGTATAAAATATATAATAATGAGAAAATTCATAAATTAAAAAAAGTGTTAATAATTTGAACA
>CAKNYM010047898.1:45454-92612 GCA_932195095.1 Andricus curvator
ACAAACAGACACTGAAACGGCACTGGCGGCCTAGTGCCTTTCGCTAGTGCCGTTTCAGTGACTGTGCTGATTTCGGCACCTAAACGGCACTCATGCGACGCTCATATAATGGTCCTATTGTATTCGTCACGTACCGGGCGGGCAGATTGGTTTACAGTAATTGGCCGTCACCAACCCGAATCCCTTTTTAAAATTTTCTTCAAATTATTAACACTTTTTTTAATTTATGAATTTTCTCATTATATATATTGTATACTCATAAATTATATACTAATATACTATTCTGAAGTTTAATTGAAAAATGTTGTCTGTTTGGCGTATCTCATTCCACTTACGAGATACATTATGTTCATTCGAATTTTAAACTTTTCAAAACAAAAGTTAGATATCTGAAATTACCGAAACCCGTAGATTCTGAATTTCTAACTTTCGCAGAGGTAATTTCAAAATTTTACAAATTTTAGTTTTTCATTTTAAATCCCTTTCAGCTGGTCTAGTTGGTAGCCTATTCGCAGGTATAAAGGGAACTTCTGCAGGCATTTAAAACTGGAATCTGAGTAGCTTTAAACGAGCAGCACTGAAACGCGGCACTGGGCGGTACCGTTTGAGTGCTGTTTCAGTGATGTTCAATCGGCAGGGTACCGAAATATGGTGCGAGAACATCCTATGAAGTGAATGTTTTTTGATAATGATGATGATCACTGTTCGAACATTCTTCTACTTGTTTTGTTTTCTCCAATTGTCGAATTTCTGGAAGGCAAGCTCATATTTATCCTTAGATTTTTCGGATAGTAAATCTTGTTTTGCTTCATTCACTTCTTCATTTACGTTGAGGGGTGTAATTTTGGTTGTTTTTTCCACGATTTTGAATATGCGAAGATTTACAATTGTAACACTTTGCTACGTTAATGCAGATAATTGAAGGCTTCACGGATTCTATTGTTGTAGATGAAAATATATTGGTAATTTCGTATGGCGCGAGATTTTAAAGTGGTTTGTTCCGTGGTAAAGTTATATAATATATATGTCCACAGAAAAATAACGGATAACATTGTGCGTTATTCAGCGGCCATTTGTGGAACTAGTTATATGACTATGCGGCGTTCGGAACTAATTATCTGCCGCTAGCTGGACGGTGTGGTAAGGTCTCACTTTTCTGGGGGCGTTGTGGGCTGATAACATGGTGGTTTCGAATAAAACAATACAATACAATTTTATTTCAAATCGGAAGCCACCTCAATAGATAAAAAATTTCAATGTTTAATTGTTTTAAAACTACGAATAATTTACAATTCAAATATTCCAAATATATCAATACAATTAAAAGCCTACGAATATAATTGAGCAATTTACAAATGCTTCATTTGGAATCAATCACATTTCAAATGATTCTTGAAACTTAGTATTGTCCCAGATAGCACAAAAAATGCCGTGAAAATTTCTTGAAACTTGCATTATGTAAGGTGGGAATATTGCATTAAAAGGTTAAGGCAAGGTTTGGTCAATTAAGAAAATGTCCGCTTGTGAGGGAATGTTGCACGACAAGTTTCAGGAAAGTTTGAAAGATTCATTTAGCTCAATTCGATGCGCAGTAGTTTTCTATGGGACCTACGGCTGCGCAGTAGTTTATTAAACCCTCATAATATATTACTGACACACGTATTATGATTGTTTCTCATATTTTTGAAAAAAAAAATGAAAAACCAAAAAATAATTAAAATTTTTATTTATTTTTTGGGTTTTATTTTTTTTATAAATATGGGAAATGATCATGACCTGTCATGATACGTGTGTCAGATGGTATGCTAGTAGCGTCGAAAAAACTACTGCGCAGCCATAGGTCACATAGAAAACTACTGCGCACCGAATTAATTCATGGAGAGTCCACAATAGGATTGAGAAACCGACGTAGCATTGACTTGACGTAAACTTGACATAGCAGTAGCGTGGACGCGATGCGCGCGCATATATTGCCAACTGCTTTTTTTATGTGTCGTTCGCGTTCCGCTGTTCCGGAGAATCAAGATTAAAATGGCCGACTCAAGGTGCCATTCCATGTGGGAAACTCATAAGAGTGAAAGAGACAAATAGATCTGTCGGTCTCTTCCACTCTCATGAGTTTTCCACATGGAACGGCACCTATAGAACAATGGACCAAATGCATGGGATTCGATCCATTTTTGCCCTATTTTGCTAATATCTTCGTAAAAACTAATTTTTTATATATAAGTATATTCAAAAAATAGTTTTTATTTTTAAAGAAACTATTCAATGAAATAATAAAATGATTTTAATTATTATTCATTACGGAGATATTACAGAAATAAAGTTTCGTCTCATGCATTTTGTTCATTGTTTTCCTTGGGTTTCCCCTCAGCACCCAACGAAGTGAAGTTAGCTGGTGGTTGAAGTGAAAATACCTAATAGACCTTTTCCTCTTGACCGTCTTGACCATAGACCAACTTCACGCGTGGGGAATTTAACATAGAAATGCCCGACTATTCTAGTAACTTTAACATGCAATTGCCGACAGCCCTAGGGTCCATAACGTCAAAGTTGGTCAAGATGAAAAGGTTAGCAATGTGCCGTTTCAGAAATTTATACTTTTTGAAACTTTCAACTGAAAGTTTCAATGAAAAGTTTCAAAGTCAGTGAAACTTTTGAAACTTTAGCATTTTTAGCTATATTTATAATAATTATAGATGGAAAATGCCTAATTTACATTTAAAATGGGTTTTTTAATTATCAGAACTGCACTTTACTTTCTCTTTAAATTTCAAAACTGTTTTAACATCAAATAAACTGAGTCAGAAAACAGAAGCAGAACTAACATAACCTAAAATATAGATACCTGAGATACCAATAAAAGCGCCAAAGGTTGAAATTTTGATCATGATTGATAATAATTCAATTCAACACATTTTATAAATTTCGTACATAGAACTTATTTATATTTTATACATCATTTTATTGTTATTTTCTAAGTGCAGTTTCTTGTAATCACAGTTGCCTGTACTAAAAAAATGTATCAAGGCGTTATCCGTTAATAAACTAATCTAAATTAAAAATGGGAAAAAATAAGTGGGAAATAAATTTATTATAATTATTCAATTCAAGCATTATATATATATATATATATATATATATATATATATATATTCATGTGAATTATTCACATCCTAAAAATAAATAAATCAATTTTTTGAGATCAAGAAACTTATTCTTTGGCTTCGACTTGTCTGCAATGTTTTAGGTAGATTTTTTTACTTAAATATGTAATATATCAATATATTTATGCACGTATATAATTATATATGTAACCAAACAATCAAATAAAATTCATATTAAATGAAAATAATGTATATAAGTTTCATAAGTTTCGTTTAAATTTCATTGATCATAAATTTCGCATTTTGAAACTTTCAAAGTGAAAGTTTCAAAATGAAACTTTCAACGGCACATTGCTAGAAAAGGTCTATTGTTTTCCCCTTGCCACTCAACAAAGTGAAGTAGCTGGCGGTTGAGTGAAAATACCCATTGACATAGGAATAGGAGGGGACTAGCCCACATGCTTCCTAACTTGGGCGCGCGGATTGATTATATTATAATGGTGCTTTCACACCTCTGCCTGCCCTCCTGGGACAGGCAGAAAAGTTGTAAGAGTAAAAGAGATGGAGAGCGCAACATTGGACAAAAAATGCACTCTGTTTCTTCTCTTACAACTTTTCTGCAGGCAGAGGTGTGAAAGCACCATAAGTTACAAGGGGGATTCGACCATGTTGGTTTGCAAAAGTCAGAGGAGTAAGGGTATCTTTTCACGGAACTCGAACTTGAATTTTTCATTGAATTAATATTTCACAAAGGGTTCGCATCTAGGTTCTCGGCGAATCACATTGGCCATTAACCAACAAGGTAACTAGAAATAAATCCTATGTAAAATATTAATTTCACGATTTATTCAAAATCCATGGTCCGTGAAAAGGTACCCTAAGTGAGAGAATTAAGGAGAACAGTGAGTTCTTTCTCTCGCAATACCGGTTTAGAAATCCAAGATGTTAGACCGCCCCGCTCGTTATTTTGACCCCGCTAAACATGCATAGTCTCTTCCTATGTCAATGGAAAATACCCAATAATATAATATTTAACTTTCTTTGCCTAGAAATCAAATATTCCCGCGTTCATAGAGGACACTTCAATCGCTGCGTGTATATGACGTCACCTCCTGTAACATTCGCAGCCATCCACCATTTCTGTATTTCTGTTTTGTCTGTGCTCCAACGAGCTTTTTTTTACACCGTGTCCACAGCGAAAGTGTCAAAGTCGCTTAATTGTTAAGCGATTTGATTGAATAAGTAATTCAACTTGATTAAGCTAGTCGTGCCTGAGATTTTAAATGATAAAAGTAAAAAATTTAGTCCGTGAAAATCAGGAGTAACGCCAGTAAAACGCTGACGAATCTAACCTGACAATTTGCCTTAGAACGAACGATATGCTGTAAGACTTCTCTCGTAGATTTATAGAGTTTCAATCTTCGATAGAACAATGCCTAAAAAATCATCAAACAAATCAAACTGGGGTGGAAGAGGCGGTGGTCGACCGGTAAACCTGGAAGAAAAACATTATTTCGGTAAGTAAACTATCTTTCACACGTTTCTAAATCATATTTAAATTTTCACGTAAGCATTTCGCACTCTTTCTTTGTTCGCCACTTTTTCAAGTAGAATTTTAGAAATTTATATTGTTTTTAGGAGCATTATTTCGTTTATATCCGATTTTTGATAGGCGCATTGATAGAAAACTATTTCCTGGTTGTTAATTTACAAGTTTAGAAAATCGTTAGTCTGTAAATATGTAGGAGGAAAGAAATCATGATATTCAACAAGCTTAATGCGCCTTGATGGCTTTGATGCACCTGCTCCTTTTTTGACACGTGTGTGAAATCGAGCAAATATCAGTCTCTATTTCTGAAGCTTTCTTTCCAATTTGATTGTAATTGATCCTATATAAAATTACTAGAGTTGTGCAAAAAAAAGTCAAATATCGAATCGGTCCTCTTTTTCTCTATATCGCTTATCGCACTGTGTCAATCTGGCAGTTAACAATACATACGCAACATACATAGTCCAACAATAAACAAAGACTTGACTTTAGTTTTTAATTTCTTTATTAAAATTTTACAAATTGTTAAAATGTATTATAGGGTTACATAATAGCTAGTAATAAGAACTCCATAGATGTTTTTCAACACAAGATTCACAAAAAATTTTTGATACAGGTTGTAAAAGTTTAATGTTTAATTTCTTATTTACTATTTTCAAGCGAGAATTAGAAGGGAGGCCCACTACCGAAAGGTGTTCCACTATTCTTGTTAGTGCCGTAGCTTTGTTTTCACTTTTTTCTTCAAGAAACAGTTTTTTAAACGATCCATTCTACATTTGTAGCATGAGGATATATAATTGTTGTGTTTATAAAAAGTATACATATTCATTAACATATATTAAAATGATTGATTTATAAATATTATTATTACTATTTGTTGTTTGAAAGAAAGAATGCAAATGGTTAAAACATGAAGAAAAAGCACTACGAAACATGCCAGATAAGAAGAAAAACACCCACCGAAAATAACTATTAACGTCTTAATCTTCAAATTTCTTTATTATGCAATTTAGATTTTTAGTCGCTCTTAAAAAAAATTTCAATTCTCTAACATTTTTAGGGGAGACCGGTGCGGTATGGGACAGGTAATTTCTTTTATTATTAAACTACTAGCCATCTGATGTGAAATGCTACATTGTAAATTATTATTTGAATACTGTGAACCTTTATGTTACAATTTCGCCAAGAATTAAATGTGGTGAAACAATTACGAATAAAAAATACAAATTAAAAAGTAGTGAATTTGTCCCGTCTCGCCCCGGGCCTAGGGCGGAACGGGACTTGCACTGGGATAAGACGGGACGCTTTAATTGTTTATTATTCTTCGATCAAAAAAGTAATTTTTCATGTTATTTTGTCGGGAGTAATATTATTTATAATTTTTTTTATATAAATTGTTATCAACACTAACATTTTTTGAAAATATAAAAAATAACTCACCTTATTTCATGGCGAAGTAATACCAGTTAGTTTTGCAACACGAGTTTAATGTAAATATTAATTTGTATTATAAATGAGTATGAAATATGATAGTGAAAATGTGTATAAAAATGATTTTACAGGCCTTAAATATATATGTTTGGTATTTCCTTAGGTTAAAAAATTCTCCTCAAATTTTTGCGTCTGTCGATTTACATCTATAAGAGATAAGTCATGTTTAATCGAGTTTTTTGAACTCCAGAAACATTTGAAGAAAACACACGAAGATATTAAAATGATGAAAATATGAATATTTTCAAGTTCATTTTTCTAAAATGTGCAAAATCAATATTCAGAAAGATAAAAACTTTTTTGGCTGAAAAATAAGTGACTGAAATTCCTACAAATTACAGATTTTTATAATTTCTGTATTTCAATACAAATTAAAGCTTCATAAATGTTTATACTAAAAATAAAATTAAAAAAATAAAATTTTCAACTTCCCACGAAGTAATCTAATATAAAGCACGTGCAATCGTACGAAGTTACATTTACATTGTATAATATACATATAGAACTTGATCTTTGAATTTAAAATCTTCAGAATTTATTGGGTTTCTTGGCAATCTGTTTATATATGTTATTTATGCATTTAAATAAATAACAACTCACGTTTCTTACGTCTCCTGGCTCCGAAAAAATGTCATGACCGCCGGATAAAGGGTCCCATCTCGCCCCAGTACGTGCCCCATTCTGCCACAAATTATATTTTTAATTTGTTTTTGCGAACTGACGTATCAGTTCGTCTGTCTATTCCTAAAAAGAACAATTTATTCTCAAAATCATATATATAACTATTCGAAAATTGGGTGTCCCATACTACCCCAGTGTGCCGTGCCGCCCCGCTCTCCTCTATTATTTATCAGTGAATTTTAATTAAAAATATGGTGCGAATCGATTAGCTACTGTAAGTTTAAAGTATACACTTTATTATAAAAATATATCTTTAAACGTTTTTCTTAATTCTCAGAAACAGTTATAAAATTTCATGCAGATCAGTCCATTATTGATCATGATATACTAGTCCAAAAAATCTGTTTCCAATATAACACTTTCGTGGTTGTATGTACTTGGCACAGTGACAATCATGAATATTTATATAATGCAAACATGATTTGCGTGTTTTATCACAGTCTTTCTAATTCTGAAACTAACCGTTTACGTGAAGCGTGATAAACTTGTAAATCATAATAAATTTAAAGTAGGTTTTTCGGGTTTCAGTCGTGTGCAAAACCATGTCCCCATGGTGGGGACTGGTAGAACTTGATTGGCTAATCAAGTCTTTTTTTTAAACCCGGGAGGACGGAAAGCCAAATCGGATTGGTATTATATCCATTGCCCTATTGATTTTATTAGGGTGTTTTAAGATTTCGATTGCTTCTCTATGTTTTCTTGGAAAAATATTGTACGTTTTTGCGATTACGGTTGTTTTGTCAAATAAAATGCTATGTCCTGTTTCGATATGATGCTCAGCTAGTGCTGATTGCGTGAAATGGTTTAGCCTGACTTTACTCTCATGTTCATTTACACGTTGACTTTGCCACAAGAACAAGGGATTTTGTAAATCATAACTTTATTACATCAAGTAGCGTGTGCACCAAGGAGACAAACGTCTTTTAATCCTCGCATGGTTGCAATACTCTGATTCGAGTCGCGTTCGTCTACGCCTCGTTATTGCAAACTCGGGTAAAAAGACTGAGTTTATCTCCTTTTGGTACACAATATACTATTATGTCTCTACGTCACTCGCACTATCATTACCTACATTTAACAAAAAAAAAATCATGACAATATGACAATCCTATCCAAAGTTATGTTGGAAGAAAGGGGAAAAAATAATTGAAAACATATAAGTCTGTGGGTGAATCTAAATCAATCTATTTAGATTATTATATTTTTCAAATAGGAAAAGAAAACAGTCCAATTCTTTTAAATATATTTCTAAGAATTGTTAATATTTAAAACATTCTTTATAAAATAATTTTGAAAAAAATAGAAGGATTTTTTTAAGAAATTGAGTTAAAAATTATTTGGAACTTCAATTAAAAGAAAACTTAAATTATTCATAAGCAAACCCAAGATTATAATTTACTGTTGAAATAGAAATTGAAGGGAAATTAAATTTTCTTGATATGTCTTTAATTAAAACTGATGAAGGAAACATTATCACAGACTGGCACAGAAAAACTATTTGCTCAGGAAGAACACTTAGTTTTCTCTCTAATCACTCTATTCAAAACAGGATAGGAGTTATAAAGAATTTGATTAATAGAGCACTTAAATGAGTAAATCCAGTTTTAAATGAAAAAAATATTGAACTATGTAAACAAATTCTTTTTCTGAACCATTATCTCTTTGATTTTATTGAAAAACATGTGCATAACAGAATAAATTATGTAAAAAAAAACAATGATCAAAGTAAAGTAAATAGGAAAGATTATAATACGTTTAATACAGTTGTTCTCCCTTATTTTGGGAAAATCTCAAAGGTTTTGAAATCTATGTTGGGAAAATTAGGTTTACATAGTATATATAGAGTTCCTTTTAAGAGCAATAAGATCGTAAAATTTGGAAAAGATTCTTTTTGCTGCGTGTATTCGAATAAAACATCAAAAGCAACTAAATAATCGATTTTATCAACAGTTTTTTAACAGAAATAGATAAATAAATAGTAAAGTCTTCCTACAGCGTAATTTACTATGCTCAGTAATTTACTATAAATTATATAAAACCTTTAGAAATCTTTTGTAACCTACTCTAGCACAGTTTCCCCTAAGACGTATAACGTATAAAAATGTACAGGCCTAAACCTGTACGTTTTCAGGTAAAATTACATCATTGAGTCAGTAATTTTATCTTGTATTTCACTTATCAACGTTTATCATCACAAGTTCACGCTAAAGGTGTTTCTAAGAAAAACCAAACACCAGACTCTTAACTCTCCGTTTGGCACATGTTCCGATAACCTTCGGTTTGGCACATATGGTCTGGCCAGACCCCTGTATATTTCCATACAAATGTATGGAAATACTGGGTTTTTGGAGGTGTATTGAAAAGCATTTATATAGCATCCAGGTATATATTGTTGGTTTTTTCCTATTCCTAGCGGCTTTCGCATATGTTTAATTACCTACTGTGGTAAAACTAAAAAAAACTATTATCCCTTCGATGGCAAACTGGGGTCAAAAAAACCCCCGGCATGTTCAACCTCAATTTAACTCCCTTCAACATTTGAAAATGGTACTAAAAGAAATCTTGAACTAAATAACCCACAGCATTCTTTAAAGTAACTATCCAAGATTGTATAAAAAATTAAGCTATTCAAAATAATGAATTGGCTCTTTGCGAGAAGCCTTTTTCGCTTGGGGTCAAAAAGCCCCCAGTATGCCAGCTATGTTACGCATGGGGAAGTGTGCCACCGAAGGCTTATTCTTATAAATGGAATTTATATGATTGAGAGAGAAGTAAGGGAAGGGAGGAGAAGTATGTGAGTGGAATTAGGGGAAGTAGAGGATGGAGAAATAAGGAAAGTAATGTGATTGGATTGTGGGATGTGAGGGGTTGGGAAGTAGAAGAAGTAAGTGTAAGTGAGGGATGTGAGGGGAGGGAAAGTAGAGAAAGGAGATGTAAGGAATGTGAGGGTGCAGAAAGTAGGTGAAGTGAGGGATATGAACATTGTGAGGGGTTGGGATGTAGAGGAGGGAGAAGTAAGAGAAGTGAATAAAAGTAGAGGAATTGAGGAGAGGAAAAGTAAATGAGGGAGAAGTAAAGAAAGGGAGGGAGGAGAAGTATGGGAGTGGAATTAGGGGAAGTAGAAGATGGAGAAGTGATGGGATTGAAAGTGTGGGCTGTGAGGGGTTGGAAAGTAGGAGAAGCGAGTGTAAGTCTGTGATATGAGAGGGGGGAAGTAGAGAAAGGAGAAGTAAGGAAAGTGAGGAGGTAGAAAGTCAGAGAAGTGAGGGATGTGAAGAATGTTAGGGGTTGTGATGTAGAGGAAGGAGAAGTAAGAGAAGTGAAGGGGGTGAGAAAGTGCGTGGGTCGGATGCGTGGGAAATAAATGTAGGGTAGTTGAGGAGAGAGAAAGTAGATAAAGGAAAATTAAGGGAAGGGAGAGGTGAAAAGTAGGGTAAATGAGGGGCTGGGCAGTGTGGGAAGGGAATTAGTGAAAGTGAGGGTATGGGAAGTGAGTGATGTGATGGCAATGGAAGCAGGAGAAGTAAGGGTTTACTTTATAACGTTCATATATGTGTATTCAAGATGCTAAGAAAATATCTCGGAAAAAATAAAAGGCAGTTTGAATGAAAAAATACCAAGAGAAACAAAAAAAACGCAATAAAATGTTCTAAATACATTATATTTAATACATTCCCACGTAAAATATAGAGCGGTCTGGCCAGGCCACATGTGCCAAACCAAAGTATATTCAAATAAATATCCTTGTAGTTATCCTTGTATGGCATGTATCCTTTCAATTTTTTTTAAATGCTAGCTAATTAAATTTTAGGAAAAGTCAGGGAGTTTCAAGTCGCTAGCTCAATCAGAAGTATACTAAAAAAACATTTTAAAGGGCGAATGGTCTGGCTGGACCCATGTGCCAAACGGAGGGTTAAACGCGTTATAAGTGCTTACTTTAACCTTTTTTTTCTCAAACACTAGTCGAAGACCGGAAATCCTAATAGTGTTAAGTGCCATTTTCCGAATTTTCCGGGGCGACGAAAAAACGTAACTTCAACGTATGTTCATAAAAATTCATGACATTCAATTGGTATGTTCTTCTTTATCGAATTGATTATATTATGGAGTTGAATCCACGAATTCTAATATCCCACAAAAGTCTTGTTTATTGTTTTTTACAGGCGTCGGTTTCAATAGTTTTTTCACAATACTTTTTTTATTACTCGAGAATGTTTATGTGAAATTGTTTTCTTTTTCCTCGGGAATGTACATTAACATTTTTCGGAGGTCATATTTTTTGTCCTCCGCGTGAGCCCTTTTGAAACGGCTGCATTCATTTCGATTCTATCGAAGTCCGCGAGAGTTTTTCCAGCAGTAGAATCATTGAAAGGGTTAATTTTACTATCTTGAAGTTTGCAAATTTTCTCCTACCTACCGACGTAGAACTACATCTTTCCTTGCACTTTTACGAATGGTGGAGGGTAGGGTGACGTCACAAGAATATGCCACGAAATAGGGAGTATAGTGGGGCGGGGGCGGTGTTTCGGAAATCTGTTACGATGAGGGTGCTTTTAGGGGAGAGGAGTATAGTGTCATGAAAAGAACATAAGGAGCATAAGACCCAAGACGTTTATTAAAACCGGGCTTTTTTAAAGCGCTTCTTTAACGATTCAATAGAGCTAAGTAATAACGCGAAAGTATTTTTTTGTTTAAAACAATATTAAAATCGTAAAATGAAATATTTTTTGTGTCTCCTGAAAATCTTACATTAAAACGAATGATTTCATTCAATAACATAGAGCTTTGTTCCCGTTGCTATTTTTGCTAAGGTAGCAAAAACTGCTATGGTATCGAAGGTAACGTACAGTATTACTAACAGAAACTTGGAACTAAATCACAAATGAATTCACTATATAATCTCGACTTTATGTTGATAACTGCAGCTGGCAGGACAGAACTCGATAACCAACAATATCGAATTTTTCAGGAGAGCGTAAAAACCTTCTAAAAATTCAAAATCATCATTTAAAGATAAAATAGAAGTCCACTTCCGAGCTTGAAGTGTTAATGAATGGCAGCCAAAAAACTTTTATCAGAAAAAGTTATCCAGTTTTGAGGAAATAGATGTGGAGCTGATACCCTCAAAGTGACACTGTTTATAAATTAGAGCAGGCTCAGCTGCGGATTGCGATAAAATATTTAATATTAACTTTAAAGAAAAAGTAAAAATTGAATCCCCAGATATTGAGTTTTTGATTGCGGGTAATAAAGGTTTGATATTAAAAAAGGAAGCCAATTCCGAGTTAACCATCCAAACACTTAGAAAAAGATTTGCTTGAATAAACAGAATTTTGGTTAAATCAACCCTAGGATATAGTTGTTATATGGACAACAAAATATTTGGTTGACCCAAGACGATTTTTTGTTTAGTAAAATTTGGTTGATTATACCATATATTTTGGTTGATTACAGTAAAACTTTTGGTAATCCAAGCAAATATTTTTCTCAATTCAAGTGAATATTTCAGTTATTCCAAATAAGTGTTTTGGCTGGTATAAGAAAAAATATTGGTAGATTCAACCAAAACTTGTAGTTCATCTAACCATACAGGACCCCTCACAATTTACATTGTAAATGGCTTACAATGGAATTGTGTCATAATATATATACCATTAAACCATTTCCCTTTCAGGGTAGGCGTGACACTACCCGATTCGGGTAGTGTTTCTAGGTTTTTCTTGTAGTTATAAATAACTACAAGTGTGGGCTCACCACACCCACGATGTGCCAACAGCACTCATGTCAGTATTCTTGAATGGTCACCCATCCAAGTACTAACCGCGTCCAACGCTGCTTAACTTCAGTGATCTGACGAGAACTGGGGTTTTCAGCGTGGTATGGCCATTCATAGTGTGAATTATTGCGTACTTTATTGATCTACTAAATATCACAAGACGAAACGATTCCACGGCAAGCCATTTGCAATATAAATTGTGCAGGATCTGTTGTGATCACGTAATCATATAATCTACATCTATTCTATTTCCGGGTCACTTATTTGGATAGTGATCTCCGAGATGCAAACGCAAGCGGATTACGTTTTTTTCGCGACGCTAAAAACGTTCGCACGTGGACTGCCATCTTGAATTAGAGTACGCGATCTTTTAAGAAGCTTTTAACCAAATATTTTGGGAGAATGAACCAAATCTTTTGCTTGTATGTATACCATTAAGCCATTTCCCTTTCAGGGTAGGCGTGACACTACCCTATTCGGGTAGTGTTTCTAGGTGGATAGTTTTCTTGTAGTTATAAATAACTAAAAGTTTGGGCTCACCACACCCATAATATGCCAACAGCACACAGTATTCTCGAATGGTCACCCATCCAAGTACTAACCGCGCCCAACGCTACTTCAGTGATCTGACGAGAACTGGTTTTTTCAGCGTGGCATGGCCGTTTGCTTGATTTTGCTTGATTTTAGTAAAATACTCTCTTAAATTATTTGGTAATTTAAAAAGTGGCTTTTTGTAACGTTACAAAATTAAATGTCCTATTTTTTATAAAACATGTCTAACAAAATGTATGATACAAACAAATTATTCTGTTCCGAGAAAATCAAATTTTAGTGTCACGGTATCGCACGGTAACAGGCGATTTATTGCTGAAAGGTCTATAAAAAGAAGAAAATTATCCTTGTTTTCAAAAAACGATAATAATCTTAAAACATGTCAATGCTACAGCGAAGAAAAGAAATTATTGCTACGCTAAAATGTAAACTAAAATTTAAGTTAAATTTGTTGTTTTTCTTACCATGTTAAAAAGTAAGAATGTAAACAAATTCTTTTAACACAACGTGTATTTCATTTTTTAAGAATTTTTAACCAATAAACCCATTTTTGGAAAAATATGGGTTATCTAGTTTGGTACTGCCACCCGTCAACCTATGACATCGAAATTGTAGTAGAACTTGCTGCGATGTAAACCCATTGTAGCAATTTTTGCAAAAGAGTAGTTTCCACTACAGTAGCAAAAAAATTGCTGCTGTGTAAATAGGTACATTGTTGATATTAATTTAAGGCACCATTTTTAGCACCTCTGTTGCAGCACTTGACATAATTTGATTTGTCCATCTTAGGTCACGATGACAGAGTCGGTGGTCGTAATGATGGCGGTACCGTCTTCGTCAGCAACAGGCCGCGAGTATCTTTCAAGGCACAAACTAAGCCGGGAAAAGAGAAACATCGCCACTTGGATCTTGCTCTCAAACAACACTTAGACGACGATATACAGATGAATGTCGGAAGCAACAACAACGGCAGACAAGTTGTCCTTAGAGGAAGAGGTAGAGGCAATTACAATTCTGCCTCTAGAATGCGTGGAAGAAATAGTCCACTGCCACAAAGAATGTCAAATAAATTTGCAAGACCCGTTCCATTGGCTCTGGCTGATAATTCTTGGTATAAAGTGACTGTAAGTATTAAGTTTGATCTTCTAAAAAATACCGCAAAACTCGTGATAATTCAAATTTCAACGAAACTAATTTCTTTGCAGATACCATACGGATTTAAATATCCTAAAGAATTCGTGCTAAGGAATCTTATGACTCACATATCACCCGATTCCTTTGTGCCAATCATGGTGAGTTTTCTACTCTTGCTTCTTCACCTTATTTGATTCCAAGTTAATTTTTTGTACTCCAAAAAGGCAGAATATTGCAATATTTATATTTTCTCCTGTTTCAGTACAAAGTAACAGCGAAGGAGGCGTCGTTCTTTGTGGACAATGCTGCCACAGCTTCGAAATTACAAAAGTCCGATAACCAGATCACTACTAATGATGGATTCAGACTGCAAGTTCGTGTGAGGCCTGGAGCCCCTCCAACTTGCGACATAAATGACGCAATGAAAGAACGATTGAAACAAGCCATGACTAAAAGATATTTGGTAGAAAGTAACGCATTAGATCTCTCAAGATTTCATCTGGACCCAGGTTTGTGTTACGTTATTGTTTCGTGTAATTATTTTCGTGAACTACTTTTTGAAATTAATTATTTTTTCAGAACTTGCCGACGATTACTTTTGCCCTTTGTTCAAGCCTATCATGTTAATGACAGTGTTGGACATCGTCGCAACTCATATTCCGAACTTGGACGCATTGAATTTAGATGGAAACAAATTGCAAGCTATCGACCGGCTCAGCGTTCTCAAATCGAAGTTTGAGAAACTCAAAATTCTTCACATTGGAGATAACAGGGTAAGATTCTGTTTTTTTTTTGTTGTTGAAATTTTTCATATTAATTCAAGTAGAAACCGCGTCAAGATTTTAACTAAGAAAGTTATTAAAATTTACAACTAATTTACTTTGCAGGTCAGAGAGATAAATCAAATAGATTCAATCAAGGACCTGAAACTAGAGGAATTACGCCTAGAGGGAAATCCCCTGTGCAATAAGTATAAATCTCGGCAAACTGAATATGTAAGGTAACGTACGACATGCAATTTATTTTCTTTAAAAACTGAGCAATTCGTGAAATGGCACCATATTGCCACTTAATGCAGGTCGGAAAGGAACGACGCGTCTTTAAGGATTGATGTTACTTTCATTCTACATAGGGCCGAGAGTCTCGGCAATTGAGTTTGAAATACTGCCGTCCGAACTAAAAAGATACATAAAATTCATCTAGTTGCATACTGTCCAAAAAATTACGCATTACTTTAGTAAGGCCTGATGTACAGTCGAAGCTATCAATAAGGCCGCTACGAATAAGACCGCTTCCCCTGATCCATGCTGAGCTCATCGAGACTCTCACGCTGACTTCGAAATTCTAGTCAGCCGCTACGAATAGTGCCGCCGTAGAAATCGCAATTTTGATGGTTTTTAGGAGGTTTTTTTATATTATGAATTTTATAATTTCGAAAATATTATAAAATATGAAAATATCACAATTAATATTCAATATATTTGGATAATATAAAAAAAACTTCTAAAAACCATAAAAATTGTGATTTCTACGGCGGCACTATTGGTAGCGGCTGACTGGAATTTCGAAGTCAGCGTAAGAGTGGGGGAAGCGTCTCAGTGAGCTCGAGCAAGGATGAGGGGAAGCGGCCTTATTGATAGCTTCGACTGTACTTAAGGGTACTTCCACGGTCCAACCGAGCTAACACCCCTTTCAAAATCATAAGGCCGTATGCCACAAAACTCCGTCAAGCTGAACTATAGAAGCAAATAATAACTATTAAGCTTATTCATTTAAACTTATACCCAGAAGAGTTTTTTTTTCTTGAAATATGTATTTTTGTAAAGCAAATGGATTACTACCTTCTGAACGCTTAACCCTACAATTTGTTTTTGCTTGTCCTATAAAATTTATGACAATTTTATGAAAAATTAGCTTTTGTTGTCATCTGATTCATAAGAGAAAACTGCATTTGACTGTTAATACAAGTTAGTAATTATTCATATTTGTTGCAAAAACGACTGTTTAAAAATGAGGAAAGTCGAAAAAGTTGAGAATTACAAGAGAAAAAGGTACACAAAGTACTTTTTGTAACACCCACCTCGAAAGTAAGAACTTCAATGCCTCTAGATGAAATGTAAAGTGCTTGAATCTAGCCGACTGTGCGAGAATAATATTGGCGCATGCGCACTTTGATAAGTAACTTTGCACACAGGGCAAAATAAAAATATCCTTAAAAATTCTTTAATAGTATATTACATCACAAGTAGGGTTAGACAGGTATTTACGGGAAGATCAATGTTCGCAGTCGTCCTTACGAACATTGAACTCCACGTGAGGACCAGTCTAACCCTACGAGTGATGCACGATATTTTATTCGAAATCAGCATTTTATGAGACTGTAGGGCCACCTGAAAAGTAAGTCGTGATGTTTGTAATATCTTTTGTCGTGAAAACATACGACTGACGTGGCAGTCATCTGCTTGGCTGTGATTGGTAATCTGTCAGTGTGGCGACGTTTGGAACTAATAATCTGTCAGCAGCTGACACCGTTCGGTAAAGCGCTATCTAACGTTCACTTTTCAGGGGGCGTTATAGGCTCATAACATGGTGGTTTCGAATAAAATAAGTTATACATGGTTGTTGCAAAGAATAATGTGATTGTTCCTCCGACTATTGCTTCGAGCCTTTGGCTCATGCTGCAAGTTCTACACTCGTAGGCAATCGGCTATTTTGCGCTCTGTTGCATCTAATAATACGTCATCATAATACAAATCGAAAAAAATACGTAATGTGTCTTTTTTGGCTAGTAAAAATGATTCGAGTATGGATCTACAGTAGAAGTCCAATAAGTTTATCATTTCGGGGCTGTAGGGGCGGAAAATTCCAAGAATTGCGGACTTATCGGATGGCCCCTCTAGTAGCACAATATTAGGTGCGCGCATGCGTAATAATGATGCGCAAATCATAAGCAAAATAGCGCACGTAGTGGGAGAACCCCAATTAGTGTGCGTGCCGTGCGTGTGATGACGTTTCAAGGAGAGTGTACACTTATCGGACTTGTACTGTAATTTATCAACTAAAATGATCGCTTGCCCTTACGTATATATTTTTATTTTGTGAAATAGCTCGAACACTGCTCCGAAATCCAAGAGAGAAAAGTCTCGGTTAGATTCGGCTATGCACTGGCGACGATTGTTCGGAAAGTTGGGAGGGTCCCTTACGTATGTTTTCCTCTTGGATTTCGAGGCCGTGCTCGAGCTCTTCGATAAAAGAATCGTCTTTAAGTGACTTTGTGTCCTTTTTGTCTTGTATTTGCGACTAGTAAACCCTGAAAGTCCATTTTCTAATAGAAAATGTTTTAAAAATCCATTTTTTATCGCAAAATGTAACAAAACATATTATTTTTAACTCTAAAGAGTACATAGATTAATTACATTTTTATTCTATATTAAAAGTTCTTTGGGGAAGCAGTTTTTCTCGATTTTCTCAGTTCGACTGAGATTGGACTTACGTATCGTTTTAGTTTGGATGAAAGAATAGTGCGAATAAATTGCACCTTAAATGCTAAATTTTTTGTTTCACGATCCTTTCGAGCTTTTACTGCACCTCTGTTAGATTTAGATAAATAATATATGATCTCTTGCAAACTTTCAGACATTTATTTATATGTCACTGGCCTACAGTAAGAATTATTTTCAACCTTCTACACGATTTCACGAAGCAAACTTATTCTATTTCAAAATGTTCAGGAAAAACTAATTCAATCTTTTTTAAGAGAATGTTTGATTGCTATTTAGAAAAATGTTTATTATATTGAATATCTGGTTGAAAAATTGTCATACTCTATTTTTTCCTAAATTAACATTTTTGCTATCTTATGTGGAATTTGAATGACTTGATTTAAAGTTTGAAAAATGATTGCTGAAAATAAATTTTACATAAGTTATTACCTACAAAACAATACACTGAAAAACAGTCTAATTTTCTGAAAGTCTTCTTTCAGATAAGGGGCCTTTCAAAAAAATACGTAATGCTTTTTCCTGACGCCCGCCGCGCCGCCCCCCCCCCAACACGTAAAGCTTTTTCTATAGTAAGTGTGTGTAATTTTAACATTGGCCTAACGCTCGAGGTGACACGCCCTCCCCCTCCTAAAGGCGTTACGTATTTTTTGAACGGCCCCTAATATCGGTGATTTAAGTTTCTCAGCTTCTGTTTTCTGTACTTTTTCCTCTTAACATCATTGGGAGCGTTCACATATGGTGTCACGCTTCAGGTGGTGAGAGCTTGTCTTCTTCTGAAGCGAGACAAGGGGTAAGAGGTTGTCTAACATCTCTAAAACATGCGTGACCTTATATGTGATCGCTCCAATTGTTATTAATTAATCAAGCAAAATTTCTTTTGGTTTTGAAATTCGAGTACCGAATTCCTCGTTCTCTAATTATGACATTTCTTTATTAATGCGATGAAAAATTCTGTTACCACAACTAACTTGGAGCTTCCGGGCTTCTGGCTTTTATTTCTTGACGACAGTGCCGTGCGGAAACGTTTCCCAAAACTTCTACGACTGGTAAGTAATCATGAATAAGTCTTTTTTTATTAGATTATAGAGTCCGCATACATTTTTTTTGGTGTTGAAAAGGATGGCGTAGTTTTGCCTCGGCCGATTATGTTCGATGTGGCTGATGAAGGGGTCAGGTTGCCACCATCACAAAGGATATTCGTCGCCAATCCCAAGGCGCAAGAAATTGCTAGTCAGTTTCTCCATCAATATTTCGTGATCTTCGACAGTGACAGTCGGCAACCTTTGCTAGATGCTTATCACGAACACTCGTGCTTCAGTATGACAATAGCCTCCGTACTGAGTGCCAATAAGTAAGTTTAAAATTTTTAAAGTACTGTTAAAAATGGTTAATTTTCGAGTTTAAAAGTGCACAATTTCAGGTACTTCAAATTTTAATTCATTTATTATTATTAGTTAGCAATTACGATTCGCGGGCGAGAAAGTTATTCTTAGCATTCCAATTGTCAGTATAAATATGTCAGGGTAGCATCTAAAAACAAAAACAAAGTTCTGATTTTCCTGGTTAACAAACATTTTTCCAGGTAATTAAAAAATTAAAACTTTCAAACCTGAAAAATTTGTTCACTTTAAGTATTGAATACTTAACTACAAAGCAAACGTCAAAGCAATTAAAATAAATATTAAAATAGCTACATCGGCTTTCATACAAATGTAATTAAATTTTAATCGAATTTAAGCGAATTTAATTTAATTTAATTTAAATTTAAATTTAATTTAAAATAATTTAATTTAATTTAAGCGAATCGGGTAGTGTCACGCCTACCCTGAAAGGGAAATGGTTTAATGGTATAAAAAAAAAAGTACTCTGTAACTTTCATTTAAATATAAGTTTTTATTCCAGCAGGAATTAGAAGCAAAGCAAAAAATTAATAAGTCAATGTGGGATTTTATATCGTAATAAGATGTTCCTAAAAGACATTCTGGAATTCTGAGTCTTACTGATGTCTTCCTTTTTCGACACTGATCAATTTAAAGGTGTTTACAATTGAAAATTCACCTAGTTGTTTAGTTTTGAATGTTTATAGTTTAATAGTACATACCAAGTGTGGTACGTGTGTCTTTATAGCCGACGGTAATATTTACAGGAAGAGCTGGCGACAAGTCCTATAGATATCACGCTCGACTATAAAGCCGTACTATCCGTGGTGCATACGATACTTTATGCAACAAATGTCTGTTTTGGGATTTTCGAGAAATTTAGATTTTAGCGGCCCACGAGGGAGCCCAAGGGGGGCGCGGGGTTAGAACTTTCGCCGGGACGAAACCCCCCGTAAAGAAAAAGAAAGAAGTAATAAGAAAAAAACATTGTTGCTCCACAAGCGCGAGCGGTAACGGTCAGTCCTATGCATCGCCCGTGTATTTCGGTTAGTTCACGCAGCTTTCTCGTGTAAGCTGAGTTGTAGGTGGCGCTGGGTGGCATGTAAACCTGAATTTGTCAACAAACACATGGCAGATGTACAGGCAGGCTCTGTTTTTTATCATTTTTATTAAATAGAAAGTGTTTGACAAACGATTTTAATTCTAAATTATGGGGAACATTAAGAAGCAAAAAGACCACCCAAAAGAAAAGAAAATCAAGAACACTGGAATAGCGGAAAAGAATGAAAAAGGCGGAAACTGGTGTATAGCTCCGGGATGTACTCCGGGTTATGATTCTAATCCTACGAAAGTTAGTGTTTTTCTTCCGCCAAAAGGTGAAAAAAATGTCAAACTATGGCAGAAAGCAATACGACGCGTCGATATAATTTTAAAACTGGACCATAAAGTGTGTAGTTTTTACGCGGAGTTTATTTTTACTTATATATTTTTTGTCAATTTAAATTGAACAAATATATAAATAAAAATAGACACTACATATTCAGTCTCTAAATGCAATTTATTAATAAAATTAGAAATACAATATTTAGTTTACTTTAAAATAATTTTTAATTAAAAAAAAAACTAAATATTGTATTTCTAATTTTATTATTAAATTGTATTTAGAGGCTGAATACGCAGTGTCAATTTAAAATTAAAAAATATATAAATAAAAAAGGCACGTATTCAGCCTCTAAATCCAATTTAATAATAAAATTAGAAATACAATATTATATTTTATTATATTAATACAATAAATATTGCATTTCTAATTTTATTATTAAAATAGATTTAGAGGCTGAATACGTAGTGTCAATTTAAATTGACTATATATATATATATATAAGGCTGGTTCAAAAAAATCGACTATTTTTTTTTGAAACCCCCACATAAAAACATTTGGAAAGGTGTAAAAAGACGCCTGTGAAAATCAGAGCTCTTAATAATAATATTTAGAGGTCGCTCATCGCGAATTTCTATTTCCCATTTAAATAGCATGTGAAACTTTTTTTTTAATGTGGAGTTTTGTAACTCTTGAACGGCTTAATGAATTGCCAAGACCATAACATATTCTTGTAGGGAATTCGACGCTCCACAAAAAAGGTCTGTTATGATTTGTTTATAAATTCACTCCTTCATAAGTTATTTAAGGTTAAAGTTGAACACATAATAAATTTATCGTTTTTTTCTTAATTTTTGGCAAAAATTTGAAATTTATCACTAATTATCGCAATGGTTTTTTCGGAAATTTTATAGTTTAAAATTTTCTCTAAAAAAAAAACAATAATCTAACTCAAATCATCACATTGTCAAGTTTAACATTGTTTGAAAATTTGTCTTTTATTGTTCTTACCGAGAAAACGTAGAATTTTTTAAAGACCTTCCGGTAGTAAATGATGTAGCAGAACGCGGTATTGCATTAATTGATGAATACAATAAGTGCTTAACAAAAAACGAGGACCAACTTCAATATCTTTTACAAGTTGTGCAAGAACATCGTCGACAATTTCCAGATTGTAACAAAAAAACATTAAAATAAGAGTTAATGTTCGTAATAATAATTTTAACGCCAAAACTGATAAATAATGTTGTTTTAGTATTAATATTTAAAATTGTTTATATTAAATTTTATTTTTATACCATACTAAATACAAAACTGTATCATACTAAAAGTGATGTCTTTTCATTAGTATCTGAATTATCTTGATACTTAATAGATGAAAACTACTATTTTAATAATAAGAAATAAGAACGTAATACATGAAGATACTGAGCTTTTCGATTTAAAAATTGTTAAACAATCTTTTTTTCGAAGAAAATGATAAATTATAAAATTTCCAAAAAAAATATTACGATAATTAGTGATAAATTTCAAAATTTTTCCAAAAATTAAGAAAAAAAAAACTATAAATTTATTATGTGTTCAACTTTAACCTTAAATAACTTTTGAAGGAGTGAATTTATGAAAAAATCGTAAAAGACCTTTGTTGTAGAGCGTCGAATTCTCTACAAGAATATGTTATGGGCTTAGCAATTCACTAAGCCGTTCAAGAGTTACAAAATTCCAAATTAAAAAAAAAAATTTAACATGCTATTTAAATGGGAAATAGAAATTCGCGATGAGCGACCTCTAGATATTAATATTAAGAGCTCTGCTTTTCACAGGCGTCTTTTTACACCTTTCCGGAAGTTTTTATGTGGGACAGAGATGTCAGCACTTCCTATATGTTCCATGATTGCTGGATGCTTTATAACAGGCCTGTCCAAGTAGGGGAAAACTATGGTAACTGCTCATTCGCCACATGTTCGAGTTCCACCACCTCTTCCTCTTCTCAGGTCCAGAGGCTTGGGGGGTGGTCGCTGTCGTGAAGTTGAATGAGTAGAGGTTGGTGGTGGTGTTAAATTCCCATCTGGCAAATGAGCAGTTTTCCCCTACTTGAACAGGCTTGCTTTATAACCATGTTTTAAAGGAAATAATGTTACTTTATTTCCCTATGGAAATAAAGTGTACCCACACCAAATACTTCTTTCACTGGATGGTAAGCGGGAACTTACCGCTCGCAAAATAGGTGGCGTAAAGTGCCTATAACACGCATGTAGTGCATACAATCATAGCATTTTGAACATCTTTTTGAAATAGGTCTATCTTGAAAATTTGCAATTGAAGGTCCTTAAATTTTTAATGTGTACAATATAAAATAATGTAGTTTTGGATGTTCTTTTTGAAATTGTTCAATTTTTAAGATTTACAATGGAAAACTCTTCAATTAAAAAACAAAGTTTAAATACAAATTCTTAAACTTTGGTGAATTTGAAGATCAAAGGTCATGTTTTCATTTCTAAATCGTCCACATTGAAGGAATTTCGAATGTAAATGATCAAAATTACAGAATTTGTAATTGTATAACTTAAAACTTGCATAAGGTAAAACACCTTGTCATCACCAAGGCCCCAGTGATCGCAGTTGGTGGATTTATGTAATAAAAATAAAGAATAAACCTTCGAAAATATTTCTCAAACAAAATTTCATGTGACTTTCAACACGGATAAACAAAGTGAACTTATTTTAGATTATTATGATTAACCGAATGGGAGAATAAAAATATTACTTTTTAAAACTTACGACTTGGCAGAAAAATCATGGACTTCTTACGTCATGATGTAGAAGCTCGGTCTAAAATTGTCGCATATAAGTAAAGAAATAAATATTTGTTAATGAAAAGGATGGTATCCTATGTTCAAAATTAATTTTTTTGTTACAAAACAATCATTGAAATAGTTTTTCAAATCCTATTTTAATATTTATTGGCTAGGCGATAACTTTTTGACAACACGAAGGTTGACCAGTCATCGCCATACAGAACCAACCAATCAGAAAAGTCTATTTAATTGAGGTTTTGATAAGAAATATTTAAAAGTTCAATCTGACAGTTTTTTACGAACATTGAATTTCATGGTTTGAATTTTAAAAATAATATAAAATAAATGTGAAGAGTATGAAGAGTGGAAAAAGAAACCTGAAGTTTTCTTTTTTCTTAGTTAAAGCGTAACAGCTAAACTTAATCTTTAAAATTTTCGCAACTTTTAAAACATATCACCAATTTGGCGAAGATTAATATTTTTAGACTTGGTAATCACTAGTTGAGCTAATATGTCGAACTGGCGATTACTGGGCTTTTGTTGTACTCGTGTATTTAATATTTATTTTTTTAAATATAAAAAAGTGTGTTGCTAAAAACGCAAGTGCATATTAATCATAGATGGTTAAAGTTTTTATGAATGTGTATTACTTTTCACTCGAATCTTTATCAAATTTAACAAAAAAAATTCATAGTTAACTAAATTAATTAAGTTGGTGAAGACTGAGCGCTTTAGCTTAATTTTGATTTGTAAGTTTTAAAAATTAAAAATCTTCAATTTTAAAGATCTTCAATTAAAAATTATCCAGTTTTGAAGAGTTACAATTAAAAATCCTCGAATTTTGAAAATAGGGCATTGCACATTAATCAATTTTCAAGATTTATATTTTAAAGGTATGTAATTTTCACAGCTGGACAGTATTTCACAAAAATTGTATTTGAGATATTTTTGAAATACAAAATACATTCAGACAAACTACTTTTGAAATACATCAAAGGGAAAATACAATTCAGCTGATGTATTTAAAAAAAAAATACAAAATACGTTTGAGTGTTTTGAAATATTATTTAAAATACATGTAACAATTGTATTTTGTATTGGAAATATATATGGAATTTTCTTGAAAATACTTTCTAAAGTCACCATATGAAAATTATATTACTAATCCCTAGAATGTGTAAAGTCTAAAAATTTCATGATCAAAGAGTGGGAGTGCAAAAGAGTGGCAGAGAGAGGAGAAATGAGAAGATGCGAGGAGGGAAGGGAGAGTTGAAGCTAAGAGAGAAGTTGTATGAGGGAAAATCGGAAAGAATTGTGAGGGGTGAATGGAAAGGGTGGATAAGGGGAGACAGGGGTTCACAGTAGAGTCCTTCGATGCTTAGAGATACGCAGTTAATAAATGTGGCGCATAAAGCTGGACAGTAGATGCATATGATACTTAAGGCTGCGCAGTAGTTGCCTGCGATATTTAGGGATGTGCTGTAGAGATTTATGGTACGTAGAGTTACATAGCCTTACATATCATACGTGTCTACTGCGCATCCCTAGATACTTCTGGTCTGTGCTGCACAGCTCTGCATGCCATCAATCTCTACACCGCATCCCTAAATATCGTAGGACTCTACTGCGTAGCCGTACGTACCACACATGTCTACTGCAGGACTGCATTGTGCAGCTCTACGTACCAAAAAACTTTACTGCG
This sequence comes from Andricus curvator, assembly GCA_932195095.1. NCBI lineage: Eukaryota > Metazoa > Arthropoda > Insecta > Hymenoptera > Cynipidae > Andricus > Andricus curvator. The sequence goes on from CAKNYM010047898.1 coordinate 70,511, forward strand.
CATACCTATATATCAAAGGTCTGTACTGCGAAACGTTATGTACCATATGTGGCTACAGTCCATCCCTACGTAACTCAGGACTATACTGTGCAACTCTATCCACCATCTATCTCTACTGCGTATCCCGACATATGATTGGTACCTACTGCAGGACTCTACTGACTCCTACCGACTCCTCTGCATTTCCCGCTCACAATTCTGTATTAGGAATTCTACAGTATTATATCTGATCTGTTTATTCGCGTCTTCGAAAAGCGTCAAACGACCTATTCCTCCTTCCATGTCCCCTTATGATCTAGCAATACCTATTTATAATTTTTCAAAGTATATTGTTTATTTTGTTTATATGCGCAAAACTTTTTTAATATTGGGAGTACAACAGGATTGTATATATGATGTATTTTTTCGCGTTTTCGAGGCGCATCGACTGACATTGAACAACCTTTCATGACCTTCCATGACCTAACAATACCGTTTTTTAACTTTCAATTCAAATCATTTACCTTGTTTACACGATGACATTTTTTTATGTTGGGAATATAATAGTACTGAATTTGATGTAATTATTCGCGGTTCCGAGACGCGTCGATTGACCTACTGACGAACCTTCGATGACCTTTCATGATCAATCAATAGCGACGTATGAAATTAAAAAAAAAAGGTTACATTGTTTATATGAGGAAAACTTTTTGTTTGAAATTTTGAATATAACAATACCGTGAGTTCAAATGTTGTTCGTTACGACAGAACACATTGATTGCCTCTTGATGGTCACTCCGATTTTCTGAAAATAAGATTTTCAGAAGATTTTCAAAAGCCAATTTATTTGATACCTATGAGGAAGCAAAGTGCTCATTTTAAAATGAGCAAAAATAAATACACCCATAGTAGTGCTTCGCAGCGGTATTTTACATATGTAAGATATGTTTCTGTATATAAAAAAGAAAATGTTTAAGGAACTTCCCCAACGCTGCATCTAATTTTAAATGATCCGAAAGTCCGATAAAAATGATTGTTATGTTGACCTAACATGATGAAAATTTGATATTCCAATTCTAACAAAATAATTTCCATGAAATCGCAACAACTTCAAGTAGACACAGAATTTTATAAGATGTCAAACTGACGCGTATACTAATAAATTGTCAAACCGGGTGGTAGACAAAAAATCAAGAGACAAGAGTACGCGGTAAATGAGCGGAAACAGGAGCTTCAATGTGGACAAAGTGAATGAATGAATTTAAAGATTATTATATATAATATATTAATATAATAATAACGTATTATTCATTGTTTGAGTAACAACTTCTCGTATTCGTCTACAGTTTGTTTACATTGATCTTCTAGAAATTAATTATAAACTTCTGTTTTGCATCTTGTTACATAATATAGCTCCCAACTATCTCTGATGGGATGCACGTGGCGCCGCCTGATGTTTTTTTTTTCAAACGGGTAGCTGAGTTAAGCTGAAGGCCTGCATGTGGCTGTATGTAAACAGGCGAGAAATTAAAAAAAATACCTAAAATACATAATAAAAAATGGTAATTATAATTGAAAGTGGCTTTCAAGCAGTAAAACTTGACAATTTCAAAGCGTTTGGACTATTTGAGGATAAAGAATTTCGGAAGATATGGAACAATTTTTCAGGACCTATAAGGTTTTAAGATATTTTAAAAGATTTCACAAGATTTTATAATATTTCCGAGGATTGCAATGGTTTTAAGGGATTTTAAAGCTCTCAATATATTTTACTACATTTTCCAGGATTTCAGGAAATCTCATTATAGAATTTCACGGTATTTTATACTATTTTAGTGGATTTCATAGAATTTATTCACGACGAGTGAGGTATTTTGCAGGGTTTCGAAGATTTGAAGCGATTATTCTAAATTTACTCAATTCTACTTAATTCAATAGATTTTTTTGAATTTTTAAAAGTTTTTGTTTAAATGATCCTGAGGATCAATTGATAAAATTATCAAAGAATTGAAATATTTCAAAGTATTTTTTTAAATCCCTTGTCATTTTCAAAAGCTTTAAAAACATTTAGACAATTTAAAAAGATTTTAAGGGATTTGAGATATTTTAGGTTATTTTAAAAGATTACAAGTAATTTTTAATTGATTTCAGTAATTTAATGGGATTTGAAATATTTTAGGGTATTTTAAAAGATTCCCAGGTATTTTAAAGAGCTTCAAACAATTTCAAAGAATTTTCAAGGGTTTTGATCATTTGAAGGGATTTACAAAAATGTGTATGCGGTTTTAAAAAATTTCCTAGAATTTTGGAAGATATGGAAGGATTTTACAGGACCTGTAAGGTTTTAAGAAATTTCAAGAAGATTCTAAGGGTTTTTATAAGATTTTCTAAGGATTTCAATAATTTCAAGAACTTTTAAAAGCTCTCAAGGTATTTTAATTAATTCTTCAGGATTTCTAGAAATATCATCAAATTTCATAGAAATTCACAGGATATAATAATACCTATTTTAATATATTTCGAAAAATTTATTCACAAGAAGTGAGGGATTTTGTAGGGTTTCCAAGATTTCAAGTTATTTTCAAATATTTTTTGCAATGCATTTGGAATTCTTATTAATTACTCTAAATTCTTTCAAATTCTTTTGAATTCTTCCAAATGCACTCAATTTGTCTCAATTCTTTTAAATTCTCTTTAATTTTTGTAAACTCATCTCAAATTTAATTCAATACATTTTTTCATATTTTTGAACTGTTTTCAATTCACTTGATTGCTTTTTAAATTTAGCTGGACTTTTTATGAATTTGATCGAATTCTTCTCATTTCATTTGAATTCTCTTGAATTGTTTTGTAGTCATTAGTCACTTGTTTGGTTAGAAATTAGTACGATTTCAAAGATTTGAAGTTTTTTTAAAATCACCCTGAATTCTTTGAAATTTTTTGGAATTTCCTGGATTTTTTTTATTTGGCTTTAACTCTTCTAAATTCACTCAATTTAATTGATCCTTTAATTCGTAGGCATTTCATCAAATCCTTTTGAATTCCCTTGGATTTTTCTAAGCTCATTTCAAATTTACAGAATTCAATTAAGTTTTTTTTATATTTTTAAATTGCTTCCAATTAATTTGAATTGTTTGGAATTTAACTTGAATTGTTTTGAAGTCTTATGAATTTATCCTGAATTTGTTATCCTTTGAGCGCGAAAAAAGTACCCTGTAAGCATGCCAAGAAGTACCCTTTGGTCCCTATATTTTATCCCAGAGGGACTATGTGAGGCCTGTGTGTTTTTTTTTAAAGAAATTATATGTACTTTATACTGCTTCCTGCGGGCAACAGCTAAACACACTTGTTTTCGCTTTTTTGCCACCAGTGTCCCGGAAAAGAATAAAATTGTAGTTCCGCATTTTTATGATCCGTATTTGAGGAACCTACTATGCAAAAAATTCTTCTTGGCCCGGTTTTTTAGGCTGAAACTCCTAAAATATTTACACTGTTATCCATGGTAATTGACAACACGGTAGAACGACTCAACCAGCCGTTCAAAAATTTCACCGTCTGATGGCGCTGCCAAAATACTTGAATCTCTATTCTCCACAAATAAGAAGATTAATATTAAAGTGCGCGGCATTTTATTTTTTCCAGGCCAAGCGGTTACCTTAGTGAGAATCGAAACCTGTATCGCTTGAATGATCCCAACAAACGACGAAAACTTTTAAAACTCGGAAGGTTGCCAGTGGTTTCGTTCATATCCGAAATACCTCCGACTAAACACGATTTGAACTCTTTCACGATGGATCTCAGTCTCGCAACGGTAAGAAAATTTGTAGTGCTGAAATAATTCATCAGCTATCCTCTTTTTTCTATTTTATCATGAAATTTAATTTTTTTTTACGAACTGATGTAATTTTCAGGAGGGCATGATGATCATCACAGTGACCGGTTTATTTAAAGAACTTGATGCTAAGGAAGCACTTCGGTTCTTCAATAGGACGTTTGTAATTGTTCCTCAAGGCAGCGGCTACTGTATTCGTAACGAACAGTTGCACATAGGAAATCCTACCGATCTTCAAGAAAAGCGAGCTTTTAGCCCCGTAGTTAATGAAGTTTCTGTCTCAGCGTCTCCCGCTGGGCCGTCGAATGTACCACCCCCGTACTCAGAACCATCTGAAGAAATGAAGCACAACATGCTTGTGGCCTTAAGTCAACAAACAAACATGAATGCAGAATGGAGTAGGAAGTGTCTCGAAGAGGTGCAATGGAACTTTAATAACGCACTTGCTGCCTTCCAAGAATTCTTTAAACATGGGCAAGTACCACCCGAAGCATTTCAAAAATAACTTTCGTATACTTATAGACAATTTCGGGACAAGTGAGTGAGACTCTTGAGTTTTCCAGTTTTGCTCAGGAACATTCTAAGTGGACTTTGTTTTGGTTTTACAATCTCGCTACCATGTCCAGATGGTACGAAAAAACTGTTCTGCTCTTCGAATTCAAGTGCAGCTTTTATTTTGAATGCGACTTAAATTATAATTTCTTTACGAGTTTCCAGAAAAATGGAAAAAATAAGCGTGTGCGAAAATCATTTGAGTCATTGTATATAAAAGGAATGTGTATTTAAGACTAGATACGAAAACTTCTAATATCTAGAAATAAGGAATGGTACGATTTTTTTCTTGAAAAAAAAAGTTTAAGAAGTAGATGAAAAGACAACACTGAAGAGAGGAGAGAAGAAACAACAATACCTTCAAATCAATAGTTTATATGTAACATCAGTGTATCGTGTATTAAGTAATGTCTGCCTATTTAGACTGCCACTCTGTTGCCTGCAATTATCAATTCAAATTTAAATTTTGCTAAATCTGCTGCACAGCTCCCTTATGAGGCTAAATTAAAAACATTACATTATCCTAGTGTATAAAATATAGCATCTTCGATAAAAACTGTTTGGGAAAGACAAAGAATTATCTTTATAAATATATAAATTACAGGGGATTGTTGTTAATGTTTAATGTCGAACTTTAGTCTTGATATGTATCCTTATACTCTTCTGTTTTACAAGTTGAAGGGTTTGTGTAGAATCGTAAAAAACGATTTGAATACTTTCAGATTTGAAATAAGTAACTTGGTTTGGTCTCTTCCGATCTTCGTCAAAATTAAATGTTTTCCAATTTGAATGTATTCAGTTTGGATGAAAAAGAAAAACGCTTTCAATTGGTAACATTTTCAAATTCGGATTCCGCTTAAACAAAGAGTTCTTAGTCTCCGAATATGAACTTTTGAAAGTATCAAAAGGGTTTAAAATGTGTCTAAAGCAAAACACGTCTGAAAATTTAACGTTTCGAAATTGAAAGTGTTTCCGCCCTGAAGACTTTTAAATTGAACACGTTCTCAATGCTAAAGGGTTTTCAAAGAGGATTAAAAATCTTGAAAATTGTTCGATTGAGAACAATGTGCAATACAGAGATTATAATACAGAAATTATAGTTTAATCATGGCTATAAAAGTTCGCAATTTAAATTTGAATGTTACTCTATCTAAATTTATTTCGATACAAGAATAGTGCCTGATTGGAATTCTTTGCTAGTAAATTTTGGCTAACTTTTATTAGCAACGCGTGCAATGAAGCACTGAATTTCAGTCATTCAGAATTATCACCTTCAAAGAAATTTGTAATTTACTTAATGTCACGAAACTGTTGTAAACTTCTCATTGAACTGAATACGACTTGAAAACTTCTTGAACTGAAATAACTTATAAAAAAAACTTTCATAATTTCATAAAAAAATACAGAAAAAGATTTAACATAAAGACATAAACTAAAGAAAAAATGTATGTAATTAAAAAGAAAAAAAAATTTCATTCAAGAAATTAGCAGGAAATTAGGTTCTAAAAGCTTCGAAGATCTCATGTACAGGAAGACCCTACTTCTAAAGATAATTTAGTCATTTTTTTGTGTGCAAAACCATTAACAGAAACAAACATTATTTTTTAGACCGAGGTTTTTCCTTTCTTCTAAAATTGTAAACGAACTTTTTTAAAGTTAAAGCATGCGGAATTATTTTGTACCTGTGTAGGGTGTCAATATCCGGCGCAACGACTGAACATAAAATATTCAAAACTCTTCATTAATTTCATCAAACTCAATTCTAAAAAAAAAACGACTTGCATTGATTTGTAAAAAAAAAGTATGCTTAGGACATTAGCTAAATGTCTACTACTTAGAATTGAAAAAAGTGGGGTAGAAGATACGACAAATGTGAGACCAAAAGGGATTGGGAAATCTAATCGAACATGTTCGATTACAGTTTTGGCCATGGCGAGGAGTTCGTGGCTGATTTTGTGTTCTTAAAGTTCCATTTTCAAGAATGTGACTCGCAAGAGTGCACAATCCGACGAACATTCATCCCGTCTAATTTAGACGAAGCTTGGTCGATCCCTGCCGGAACGACTGAGAATTCCAGCTGTGCGTTTCGTAAATGATACGCAAATTAAGTAAGATTGCCTAATTAAAGGCGATCCGTCAAAGGAACTGAAAACAAAAGCTATGCAACGAACTTTCTTTGGCCTCTGTTTGCCATGAGAGATTCTTTGAGGGGGTAGAAAAAACATCAACATTCTTTAAAAGTAGTTAGTTTTCAAAATAGTAATTTAGCAATATGTTATATTGAGTATTGATAATATCTGGATTCTAGAGTTGCGTGAGTACATATAATGTGTACATCAAAATCGAAGTGAAATATTACGCTAAATGTTTGGAATAGTTTATGTTCATGCGAGGCGCCATCTTATCTTCATAGTTATATAATTGCAACTATGTGTAATAGTTACAAAACTGTATGAATAATTTTTGTGAAGTAAGATTGATGACATGTCATGTATAAACCTGACTTAATTTTAGAATCATAAAAAATTGAACCAGCGCTTCTTCAGAAAACTGTTGTAGTGCATTATGAATGTCTTTATCATTGTTGAGTTCGATAAAGTGTAAATATAAGTCCTTTATGTACATAACGTATGATGTAAAAAATACCTATTTTCATCGATACAGGCTGTATATAGTGCAACAAATAAACATTGATTTCAACTATAAACCTTTTTTCGTTTTATTCCCGTGATCATCTTTTTAGTCGAATACGCGCAGCAAAAGGATATCTTGCTTGGTCAATTATGGACTGATTTGCATGAAGTTTTTTCAAATCAATAAAAAGCAGTTGATGCAGTTGATTTTTCAACACGAAAATATGAATTAATAATTAAAAAGCTAATTTTCAACCAAACATTACAATTGTTAGTTAAAAAACCTACTTTTTGACAAACAAGAAAAAACTTTGACTAAAATGATATTTACAATTTTAACAAAGTTGTTCAAAATTCGACCAATTATTTGAATTTTCCACCAAACTATTGAATTTTCCAGAGAAAATTCCAATTTTCTATAAAACATTTGAATCTTTAATCCGAAAACACGATTTTTCAACGAGAGTTGAGTTTTCAACCAAAAAAGATTTTTTAATCAATAAAGAAAAAAAATTTTATTCAAAATGTCGAATTTTAAAGCAATAAGATTATTTTTCGACAAAAAAAGGACGATTTTTTAACAGATTACAAAATTTTTTAACCAAATATTTGAATTTTCAAAATAAAAAAGATCAACTTTGAACCAAAAATGGAATTGCTACATTTTAATTTCAAGTAACTAATTTTCAAATAAAAAAATCAATTTTCTAACAAATTATTGAATTTTTGTGCCAAAAAAAGTATTTTCTACAATACACTCGAATTTTTAACTCAGAATATAAGCTTTCAATACAAAAAATAATTTTCAATGAAAAATTGCAATTTTCAGTTTGAAAAAGTGAATTTTTAACAAAGTAGTTTGATTTTCAACCAAAAAGACAGCTTTTCAACAAAATAAATATATTTTCAACCAAGAAGTTACATTTTTAACCAACTTTCTGCCAAAAAATATAACTTTTGAACGAAATTTGAACTTGCAACCAAATAGTTGAATTTCCGACCAAAAAAGATCAACTTTCAAACACAAATGGAATAGTTCAATTGTGAGTTAAAAAAAATTAATTTTCAACAAAAAAAAGTTTCAATATTAGTTAAATTTTCAAATAAAGATTTAAAAAAATTAAAAATTGCTCATGTTAGAACATTTAAAATTGCAGTTGATGAGTTTGGATTTTTTAATTAGAAATTTAACTTTGTACATTTCAACTGAAATGTATTAATCTTCTAATACTTATTTAAAAAATAATGTATATTTTGTAACTGTTCCAATTTTATATTGGATAATAACTTCTGTCTGCAGTTTTCACATTTTCTACTTGCTTTAAAATGTTCCATCTTCAAATTTGTTTAAGAGTATTTATTTCTAATGGTCTGCACTTGGAACGTGTACCTTATTTATTCATAAATAATTTATTTGAGTGCTATAATTACTTTAATTATTATTCAATAATGGGTACAATTTCAAATATCGTATATTTAAAGAGAAAAGGGGGAAGGTTTTTGAGAATAGGGGGGAAAAGGGGAATTTCAAGAAAAAAGGGGAAACTAAGAAAAACAGGGGAAGATTGTGCACCCTGATATTAATTTCTCGGAAACGAATATTTTTTGTTTGTTTTAAACAGTTTTTATTCTAATTCAGCATCCCCATATCTCATGAGAAAAATTTTATTTGTGCAAAAAATTTAAATTTAAATCACTATTCAACGTTTGTTTCATCTTAAAATAGTGATTTCGATTTTGCATTTGATATATTGTCACGATGTTCAAACTATTTTTTATTTATATATCAGTTATGTAAATGAATGTTGCGTTTTAAATAAAGTGAGATGATAATAAAATCAAAATTCCAAAACTTTCATTCGAAAATATTTTTTCAAGCCTTAATTTTCAATAATACAAAATATGTACTTTTGAAAAATTGTAATTCAATTCATTTTATAATAATAACTATAAATTACTAATAATATATTTACTGTGTGAGTTAATACTTCTAAGCAAAATATTTTTCCCAAGCTCGTTACAAAATATTAGAAATCATCAGTAAGAGATTAATTGAACAAATTTTAAGTAAACATTTATTATAATTTCTTAGCTGGCCGCGTTTTTCTCAGAGAAACCGCTTGACCGTGAGTTTGTCAGAAATATCTAAGCGGTTCCGTAGCTCACTCGACTAATGCGTGCGCTAGATTTAGGGTTTAGGACAGGTTTTTAGGTAATTAGGTAGGGTTCGATTCCCCAGAGGGGGCGATTTTTCAAAGCGTTTGAGCGTGCGATCATATCTGTAAGTCTCTGTGCGTGCAATTGTGTAAGAATAATCGTAAATTAAGTGCAGTAATCATATATAAAATAATTTTTTCCTTTTCAAATCGATCGACATTTTACATCATTTTTGTTGTCGAAAGTTTCGAGCTAATCTATTTATAAATCGTGTATAGAATGCGTGCAGTGCATATATACATATACATATATGCTTTACAATGCGAAATCGGCAAAGTTACTCTTCACAGAAGTAAAGCATACTACACGAAATAGTAACTCTTATTCTCCTGAGTGTGGACGGTTACCAACTGGTGCAGTGCATCCTACCCTAGCGAAAGTATCGGATAGGAATTCCCTCCGAACCAATCCGAATCATTCCGGAATCTGTATCCGAACCAATTCGAGTCAATTTGAACCAATCCGAAAAAAGTTCTACATTTCTTTTGACCCAAATCGTTTAAAAATTAATCCGACTCAATCCGGTTCAATCCGAACTTCAAAACGAACCAATCCAAATCAATCCGAGCCAAAGTTTTAATCCAAATTAATCCGAATGAATCTGAACTCGGATTGATATACACTGAATTTTCAATCCGAATGAATCCGAGTTCGGATTGAATTGGATTCATTCGGATTGAAAATCGTTTTAGGTCAATACGAGTTCGGATTCATTCGGATTGACAATTCGGTTCGGATTTATTCGGATTGAGTCGGATTAATTTTTGACCGATTTGGATCGAACGAAATGTAGAAATTTTTTCGGATTGGTTCGAATTAAATCGGAATGGTTCGGATACAGATTCCGGAATGATTCGGATTGGTTCGGAAGGAATTCCTATCCGATACTTTCGCCAGGGTACAATTTGAAATTGTTCATCCTACTCTTTTAAGAAGTCAGTTCAAATAACCTGAATGCGAAATAGTAATTTTAACAAAATTCACCAACGAAAAGCTGCGGTTCAATTTAAAATAGTTAGAGCTGCTGGTTCACAGAGTTTTTTTAACGATCCACTTTTTTCCGTGTACGCGCTCAGTCTTTGTATTTCACCCACATTTTTGCACAGACCTTTTAAAATTAAAGGTCAAAGTATCGACAACTGTAATTTGGTGATTGTGAATTCTCTTTTGTTAAAGCTCCTTCGGCTTTATAACGAATACATTCTCATCACTTACCTCGTGCTTCGCCCTCGATTTTGTCTAAAATGCGAAATTTTCTACTTATATGTTCAAAATTATGATATCAAATGTATATTACATTTATTTCTGTACGTCGGCCTGTGATTGCTTATTTAGATATTACAAAATAAAGTACGAATTGTATTTATCATGATTAATTTAATATGTGTTTCATATTTTGCATTAAATTTTATTGTCAGCTACCCTGAAAAATCTATCATTTCAATAAATTTATATTATTACAATTCATAATATGCATTGATATTAAAAACAGACGTATTTTTCTTGTCTTGTTTTTATAATTGAAAAAAAGTGCGCATCCTATACAAATTTATTTTTGTTATTATGCATTTTATATCAACTTGTGTCGTTTTTCCATAAATTGTAATTTGTTTATGTTCAATGTTATTTTTTACGATTTGAACCAAAAATATGCATCCTAGCGTAAAGCGGTTCTATGAAAATTTGTAAATGTAATTTACGCGAAAAATTTTGTTAGATAAAATGTTATTGTAGCGTGTATCGTTTTTCTGAAAAGTTAATTTTATTTTTTTAATGTATGTTTATAACAAATTTGGAGAGCTTTTTTGGTTGAACAACTTTTGTCTATTCATCTTTTTTCGTACCTTGCGTCGTTCTTCCACAATTTTTTTTATTGTTAATGTTATTTTTCACGGTTGAAACAAAAACTACGCGTCCCATCAAAAGGTGATTCATAACAAATTTGTAGATCTCTTTTGAGTTCTCAATTTTTGTCAATTCGTCTTTTTTCGTATCTTGTATATTTTGATTGCAGAATGGAATTTTTGATTTTTCATTATTTTTTTTTGTGCGAACAAAAATGTGAATTTTCGATTTTCCAAGAAAATTAAAAAAAGTCTCATAACAATGTTGTAGGGTGTTCAAAAATAAACATTTTTCTTCTCTTGACTTTTTTTCATATCGTGCGTTGTTTGGCTTAAAATGTTGATTTTCTTTTGTTTTTTGGAATTTTGTAAATGCTATAACTCCAGTAATTTTTGTTTTATCAAAAAAAGTCATGGGGATAAATTGTTTCTCTTTTTGAGTACTACGAATATCCGTACATAGAATTTTTTAATTTGAAAAAAAGTGGTCTAAACAATTTTGAAAAAGCGCTCACTTTTTGAATTTTTATACAAAATGGCTGGCTAACGAACTTTACCTTCATTTTAGGACACTTCAAGAGTATACCAAAGCCCAATCCAATCTGTCAATTCTTTCGAAAGTTATCGTGCTAACAAAATAAAAATCTACATACACATCCACCCAAATGCATGCATAGACAGATTCGCGAAAACCCGTTTTTTGGGTTCAGAATGTCTCAAAACGTGGACATTTGACAAAAACGGAGGGGGCCAAATTTTACCCAAATCTAATACCTTCTCTGATGAGAATGTAAAAATCAGTATCAGACACTGAATGACTGAAATAATAACTTTATTTGTTTAGCTATATAGAGTACATAATTCTCAATGATGTGCAAACCTTGTTTGCAAAATTGATATAAACATGAAAGTTAAAGCAATTTTTAGCAATAGTTATGGAGTTCGAAGGATTCTGAATCGGGTTTAAAATATTTCTTCTGAACGGTTAAACTTGGATTATTTTCAAATGAGAGAAGTTTATAATTTACATTAATTCTGAACTTCAGCAGAATTAATTCATTATTAAAATTAACAAGCTTGAACTTTGAGAACTTTCAAGCAAAAGAGGAATTTTTAACAAACTAATTGAAGTTTTTGCCAGTTTTAGCCAAAATAGTTGAATTTTCAACCTAAAAAAAATAATGTTAAGCCAAATGATATAATTTTCAAATAAAAAAGATTAAATTCAAACAATTAGTTGAATTTTCAAGTAAAAAAGACGAATTTTTTTAAAACAATTGAATTATCAACCCGAAAAGTTGAATTTTCAATAAAAAAAGGCCATTCTCAACGAAGAAAGATGAATATTCAACCAAATAGTTGATTAAAAAAAAATGTCAAGCAAAAAGACGACTTTTTCAGAAGACAGTTAAATTTTCAACAAAAAAGTTTATTTTCGTTCAAGAAAGATGCATGTTCAACAAAAAATATGACTTTTCTAGATTTATAATCAAATGGTTGGGCTTTCAATCAGGAGATAAATTTTCAACAAAATAGATGAATTTTTAAACAAAAGGTTGAATTTTTATGCCAAAAAGACGATTTTTGTTAGAAGACAGTTAAATTTTCAACAAACAAGATGACTAACAAAAAAGTTGAATTTTTAACATAGAAGAATGAACTTTCAACCAAAAATAGGTAGTTGGATTTTCGTATTGAGTTCTATTAATTCAGAACTCATTTAAGCGAAAGTTTCTAAAAAAAAAACCCCGAAAAAAAGGAATTCTTTAAAGAAAGGGGCAATAGAGGAAATAGTGTGAAGACTGTAAATGAATTCGAAATTAATCGATTTTTAACGTTTCGACTTGAAAATGTCCAACTGTTAAGGCTTAAAATTTGAAAAATTTAAATTTTGAATACGAATTCACCAAATTGTACAAATTTCAAAATCTATTAATTTACATTGTTCAAGCATAAAGTGCACTTTCTTCTCCGATCAATTTTAACGTTTAGTTTTAGAATAATTTGAAAATAACAAATACAGTAAATTATATAAAAAAGTATTTTTTAAACGTTTTGGTCATTTTTTCAAATGAAAATAATTCTGAACTATAAACGGAATTTAACATGTCATTTTGGTACAGTGCAATGTTTAAAAATTGGAAATTGATTACAAAAACAATTTTAAAACAGTGACAGATGTATTTTAAGGCCCAATAGTACCCAAAAATTAGATTTTAATAAAAAATGTAATTTCTTCATTTATTCCTTAGGCGTCTAAGTCTGAAAAAAATTAGTTTAAAAACCATCTCAAATACGGATTAAAAATAACATAATTTTAAAGTGAATGATTTAAATGTTCTTGAATAATTTTTACATTCTCATTCTAATGAGAAGGTATTGGTTTTATGTAAAATTTGACATAGTCGGTTTTCATCAAATCTCCACGTTTTGAGACCTCCTGAGTCAGAAAAAACGATTTTTACGAAGGTGTCTGTCAGTCTGTAGTCTGTCTGTCTGTCTGTAGCCACGATAACTTTCGAAAAAATGATCAGATTTGATTGAGCTTTGGCACACTTTTTTATGGCCGAAAAATAGAGAACGAGTTCGTTAACCAGCTATTTTGGATGAAAATCCAAAAAGTGAGCACATTTTGAAAATTTTTGAGACCACTTTTTTTGAAGATTTGAAAATTCTATGTACGGTTATTAGTAGTGCGCAAAATGACGAACAAAATATTCTCATGACTTTTTGTGATAAAAAAAAAATTACTGGAGTTATAGCATTTTCAAAATTCCAAAAAACAAACTAAAATGAACATTTTAAGCCGAAAAACGCACGATATGAAAAAAAGTCAAGAGGAGAAAAACGTTGATTCCTGAACACCCTATAATATTTTCATAACAACTTTTTGAATTTTTTGAAAAATAAAAAATTCAAATTTTGATCGCACAAAAAATTAATGAAAAATCAAAAAAGCCATTTTGCTGTCAAACTATGCAAGATACCAGAAAAGATCATCTCACCAAAATTGTGCACCTAAAAAAGATCTACAAATTTCTTATCATTCACTTTTTGATATGACGCGTAGTTTTTGTTTTATTCGTAAAAAACAGCATTGAAAATAGAAAAATCAAATTTTCAGACGAATATTACCAGCTACGAAAAAATGACCGAAACAAAATTTGTTCATCCAAGGAAGAGGTACAAATTTATTGTGACTCATGTTTCGATAGGATGCGTGGTTTTTGTTTTATTCGCGAAAATAACATTGACAGTAAAAAAAATCAAATTTTTGAAAAAACAATGCAAGGTACGAAAACATATAAATGAACAAAAATTGTGCATTCAAAAAAGACTTACAAACCCGTAATAAATTTTTGTGGTAAGAATATATTCAAAATGAAAAAATTAACTTTTTTGATAAACGGCACAGGCTAAAATAAAATGTTAACTAATAAAATTTGTCGCCTGAATTATATCATTACTTTTCATTTGAAATCAAATACAAATTTAGTAATTTGTATATGAAGAACATATAACACGAAGCACAAAGTGCGCGCTCAGTGTATTTACCAAATCGCACGCCGTAAGTGCGCTCAAACTTTTTTGTTTCTATCATACGGTTTAAATGATTTTCAAATCAAATATCGAGCGCGAAGCGCGAGTGTCTGGATGAGAATGTGTTCCTTAAGGTCGATAGAACCTTGAGTAAATAAAGTTCCTTTTCAGTCTAAAATAAAAATAAATTTAACAATCACTTAATATGTAGAGGTTTTGATAATTTTATAATATTTGCAAACAAACTTTTTCTTTTCATCGAAGTCGAACACGAAGTGCAAAAATCTAGAGGAGCCTAGCGTAAAGCGCGATGCAAATACGCCCGAGCGCGTAGCGCGATTTGAATACATAATCGAGCGCGAAGCGCGAGATAAATATATGATCGAGCGCGAAGCGCGAGATCCAACAGTCGCGCGCCCTAGGCGCGCTCAAACTTGCGAGCGAAGCGCGCCATGAGAATGTGCCCGCGAAGCGGGCAGATTTTTTATTTTTATTTCCAAGTGGTGAGACTGGTCGCGTTATAGCCAAAAGAATTGTTTTATAACCGTTACAAAAAAAATTGACCTTTGCAAAATAATAATTTACACGCAGACGTGAAAATATTGTAAAAGGCTTTGTCCATATACCACGTAGAAGACTTTTCGCCACTTTTTGAGCCCCATTTCCCCCCAAAACTATTTACGTGGTATATGGACGGCCCCTAAGAAGACTAGAAAAACCTTTTCCTAAAAAAAATTGAAAACACAAATTTTACAGTGTGTTTGAATACAAATTTCATACGCATGAACTTTCTTTCAGCTATTTATATTTCTAGTTCCGGCACCAGCCACCTTAAAATTAAGTCTAAATTAAATATGAATTATACATAGATATTAAATTTTAATCTGACCTTCTATTTTCAAAATATTACAAGCGAAGTACCTCGCTACATCGTATGAGTCGCTATGCCATATAAACATACTTAATTTATTAATATGTTGTGATTCCAAATAACTCTTTTAAGAGTACGTTCTTTTATTATTTACAATTACAATAATCGACTGCATACCACTTAAATAATGTTACATTGAAATATTTATTGCGAAAAAATCGATAACCTAATAAAACTAATGTTCCATAACTTTTTAACGACTATAAAACGAGTGTAGCTCATTCACCTGTTGTACAACTTACAATTAGAATTTCCAACAAATTAGTCGTACCGCAAATTGAGAAGTCATAGGCTCAAACAAATAATGTCAAATGAAGTGAAGAATTCTTCAATAGAAACACCAAAAAATAAATTCATCAGAACATTACGGACTCACAAAAAAATGTTAAGGCAAGAACCTCTTACGGTTCACAATTTCTATTAAATAAAGCTAAAATTTTGTCGAAATTAAGATCTACTCTTCACCTGAACATGGTAAAAGTCTTTGAGACTCTAAAGTTGAATGGAAAAAATTCTTAATTGAATGTTCTAGCGTGGTGATGTGTGAATTAAATATTTGATCTGAGCTTTCGTGGTCTGCCACGATTTCTATTGGCAGATACTGTACTTGCAGCTTTTTCCTTGCTCTGCGTTTTCTTCGAAGTCTCATTTTTTTCAGACTCTAAATTCTTCTTGGCTTTGGCATGCATCCTTTTATGTTTCAAAAAAAGAAATTGGGACTTGAAGAGTTGTTTGCAAATCGGACAGCAGTAAAGTCTCTTAGCTGGAACAAAAATAATACCTTATGATTCCAGTCAACTTATTGTTTGAAACACGATTTCGAAAATTAGATTTAAGAACCTTACCTGATTTTTTGGTTATATGCTGCAGACTGTGAGTTTCGAGTGCGATAGCGCTGGAAAACCATCGACTGCAGTTTAAACAAGTCAGTTCCGTCGGCCTCCACTTTCGATTAAGACTGGGGATTAACTTCTTTTTGCTAGGTGGCATCACTGCCTTAGCTTCACTAACTTTAGCTGCCTTTGGCACTTCTTTTTTTTCTGCCAGCTCTTCTTCTTGTGGTAGCTGTTTTTCCTCTGGCATTTCTTCTTGTGGTAGCTGTTTTTCCTCTGGCATCTCTTCTTTATCTGGTACACCTTCTTCCTCTGACTTTTCTTCTCTTCTTGGTGTATTTTTTTGTTTCGGTTTCGTCTCTACGGTTTTTTTCTCCTGAGTTTTTTTATTAACAACTCTAGTCACTTCAACGTGCATTTGCATTCTCGCTTTTACAGTTTTCTCAGTTTCAGATTTAATTGGTCTCCCTCTTTTTCTAGCAGAGTGCTCAGCACGAACGTGTCGCGCTAATGACACCACCATATCAAATTTCTCATCACACGTTTTGCACGGATACTGCTTTTTTGTCTTTGTACTCTTTTTTTCCTTTGAACTCTTTCCTTTCGAATTCTTCTCTTTTGAACCTTCCCTCGAACTTTGCCCCTTTGAACTTTCCCTAGAACTTTTCCTTTCAGTTATTTTTTTAGAACTTTTATCCTTGTGATGTTCTTCTTCCTCTTCTTCGCTATCTGAATCAGCTCTGGTGCGTCTGCTGCTCAATCTGCGAGACTTGCTTCTTAATTTAGTGCATAACTTTACATGAGAATCAAAGGCTCGGCGTAGCTTGAAGGTCTTCGAACAATGCTTGCATTTCATAGAAACGGCCTTCGAAGATTCCCCCTCTTCATCATCCGAATCCCCAACCATGATGACCTCATTTTCTTTGTCACTCGAGCCCTTCTCTTTATTTTCATCGATGGTAATTTCCAATATTTCTTTTCCTTGAGAAGGCTCGTCGGAATCGTTCTCGTCAACATCAATGTCAATGATTTCCACTCGCGAACGTCGTCTTTTACTTTTTCTGGCGGGTTTTGATGATTTTTCATGAACAACTGTTTTCTTTTTTCGCCTTCCTTTCTTCCTCGGGGTTGGTTCCTCGTCCTCGTCTTGTAACATAGAAGCCGGTTGTATTATTATTTCGGAATCATCTCTATTCACGGAAGTCAACTGCTGTTTTCTCGATCTTTTGACTTTAGACTGAGAGTTGGTATTTGATAAACTTCCCGAGAGGTTTGCCGACGTATTGGGCGTGAAATGATCAGACGCTGGCGAAAGTTCTCGTTTGATTCCGTGGTTCTGTTTCGATCCGATGATGGAAGTGTTGGATATGTGAGATCTTTTTACGGGAGGCTGAAGTGCTGGTGATTGTTCTTCTGCTTTTGAAGCTTTCGGGGGGTAATAAGCTCCTCTGTAGCTAGTGTTTCGGATAGGAGGCGAAGTTATGTACACTAAACCGTTGTTTGTTGTCTTGCGTTCAGGAGGTTTCTTTACTGGTGGTTTGCTTATTGAAGATTTATGATCGGTTGCTTTCGTTCGTTGAAAAGTCGCTTGAATATCATCGAAAGTCAACTCTGCATCGGATTGGCCTCCATCGCAAAGAATGTACTGCACTGTTGACTGCTCAACAAGCTCTTCTTCGTTCTCTGAATCCTCTAGAGAAATGATTTTTGGCGCTGAAAGACCTGTAATGTGTGAGAATGCATATTTATTAAGAGCTAAATTTCTTGAAGTTGAAACTAAAGAGGAAAATATCCCTTCGCAATTACGTGTATATCAATAAAAGTGTATTGCGTATAAACTACGTACATTCGTTCACTTGTTTCACATAGTTAGGTGTAACTTTTGCTTTCCTGTTTTCAGCCTGTCGACGATTAATCGATTCTATTTGACTCTCTGCTCTAGCTATTACGTCTCCAGTAATTTCCTCCGTATGTGTGAGCACTGGTGGCTGAGCGGTGACTAATTGTTTCTTTATTTGTGTTGGTTTTTTCACTGTCCTCACAGCTCCCTCTCTGATCAATCTCTCCACGTCTGATCTACAAATTTAATTTAAAAATGTTAAATATTAAACGCAGTTTTGACAATATTCACTAAATATTTAAATTTTTTTCCAATTCTGTCTACCGAACTAAAATACTCACTTCATAAGAAATTGAAAGTTTGTAGGAGGTTCTCCAGATTCATCGTAAACAGCAACTGCAAAATAATCATCTGAATCTTCTACTGCATAAAGGGCTAGTTGTTGACCAGATGCTGTGACAAACATAGCTATAGTTTCTTCTTCCTCTTCCTCCTCGCATTCGCTTCCCTTTTCAATGTAAAATTCTGTTCTTTCATCTTCGCTATCAAACGATTCCTAGTTGAAAATAATGTTGTTACATAACATAATTAATTATATCATGATCGAATCCACTTCAATTCAGGCAGGCAGAGTTACTGTCCAACGTAAAAACGCATTTTGCCAGAGACTATTTCCGGCATAAGTGCACGGGAAAATAACCTCTATGGAAAATGTCACTTACTAGGTATTTCCGCTGTACAGCAGCGTGGAGGATATATGCATTAGCGAATGGTTTGTCGACGAAATGTTGTTCAAAATGAAAAACAGGACATATATTCTTTAAATTAACATTTTTTTAAAAATTTGTTTCTCTAAAATTGTTCTTTAAATCAACATTTTCATTTCTACATTTTTAGCGGATTTTTTAATGATTCAAACCGAAATTTCAATTTTGGTGAATTCTCCTTTTAAAATTTTTTCCACATGTTTAATTTTTGAACTTTTAAGTTACGACAATAAATAAAACATTATTTTCAAACAAAATTATAAACACAATTACTCCCCAGACCCTTTCTTGTACAAATTTACACAACGCGTAATATGAGAGAAGAGTATGCATTAATATATTAAATATTAATCAATTGCAACACTAACAAATTTCAGCGTCATAAATTTGGCCTGTTGAGAGAAAAACATTTTTTAGTTATTTTAGAACACCATAACAGAAATCTCATTTTTAAGGTTTCTTAAGTTTTTTTTTGTACAAATTGAAAACGTGTAAACTTGGAAAATTAAATAAAACCCAGTTGAAATCTTAATAACTCATGGAATAACAATATTTTAATAAGAAAACTCACATAAAAAAATACTTTTTAACTTTCAAGCTTCAAAGAATCACTAAAATGTACAAATAACACCAACACTCGATTAAAAATAAAATAAAGAAAGTATCCCTTCGCTAGCGTTTACAGTCACATATCTTATCCACAAGAAGTTTTTCACCATGTTCCCAGCTAATCTGTACGTGATTTGTAATGAATTCGGTCTAACCGTATATAAAAAAGAAAGTCTTCTCTCGTTCAAACTATCTCCCATTTACCATGGATTTTGATGGGACTTCGCTTTCCGCAGACCATTCTTGCTTAACTCCAACAAACACTGATTCCGAATTTCTTCTGATATCTTCGTCTTCATTATCGCTTTTGTCCTCGTAAGAAGTGTTCATTCCTGGAAGATTGAGGTGTTCGGAAATCTCTTTCTTTATCACGTTAATATTTTGATCAACTTCAGCTTCCTCATCCATGACCTATAAAAAGTTAAAAAATTTAATTTAACTCTGTGAGTGCTGTTACAAATAATTATAATGATATTATATAAATTTTATTCTCTTTCTTAATATTCACGTAAAAAACATAGCATAATACATGTACAAAATATTAACCCTTCGAGTACACACTGGGTCAATTTGACCCACCAACAATTTTGGATCGAGAAAGAATTTCCATATAAATTTTTAGCTTAAAATATTAACAATTAAAAAAGTTACAATTTTTTTCGTAAAATTCAATTTTTCAAACAAAAACCAAAAATTTCGTGAATTTTTTCAAGTATGTTAAAGATTTTAAAGACACTTATTAAACTTATAAATTACTTTAACATACTTGAAAGTATACCTCTAAATTTTTGTAAGTAAGAACGTTTAGTAGTTGTGAAGTTATAGACGATCAAAAAGTGAACAGGGTCAGATTGACCCAGAGTGTAGATGTTCAAAAAATAGGTGTGAACTCGAAGGGTTAATATTTACTTCTTAGAACCAAGATATACTGGATTACATTAAAAGTCTTGGAAATAAAGTCAAAAACTACGGAAATGTTCATGAGCTACTAATAAATGGCTTAATTTAAATAATCGGACAGGAAAGATTTTTATGTTAGATAATTATAGAATTATAAGTGTTGACTTACTGTCTCGTCAAGTTCATTTTCGTCACTTTCTTCCATCACAATATTTTTATAAATAACATTTTCACTCTTGAATGACATTTTTATTCTCCTCGTTCAGTTTAATTAACTACTTTTGAAGCCGATTGATTAATAATGTACATCAATCTGATTGCAAAGCTGCCTCCAAAGAGCCATGAATGTCAAACGTCCAGGAAATAAATCTTCCATCTAACAAAAATAGGACTTTAGAGGTTCTGAATAAACGTAAAAATCATATTAACTTGTAAAATGCAGGCCAGTACAGATGCATTTCTTAAATTTCTCGTCTTGAAAATGATCAATGTAACCGACTAAGAGTAAGGTTATGTCGGTCGAAAAATTGTGGAAGCCACACGGGAAAATTTATCGGATATTAAGCACGTTTAGATATTTTTTTACCACTGTATTAACTAATTTTTTTGTCAAACTTATCGAACTTCAAGAACGCGCACTTTTGTTTTGCCACGAAAACGAGAGATGCAGGGAATTGCACAAAAAGCAATCAAGAAACATCTTTTTCCAAAACAACGATACCGCAGCGTTTACAAGCTTCTTGGTTGTTGATGCCTATCGCGAATTTTATAATTGACCAATCATTGTAGTCTTGTGATTTGGGATTCTTTCTCTATAACGGAAACATGCTCTGTGATTGGTATTTTTTCGACCCTATTGACGCCGTGATTTTTTGTTTTTGCTAAATTTAGCCAATAACCAATTGATGCCGTGAAATTAATTTTCTTATTGGTTAAAGCGGAGCATTAGCAGGGCAGGGTTGTGCAGTGACGCGTCACCCAAGGTTTCTTACATAAGACACGTAACAAACGCATTATACATAAAACCTGTATAAAACCTGTGGCGCTTACGAAAATTCGCTCCGAGCTTGCTCTGAGTTCGAAGGGAAGCTCAACCGCGTAGAGGGAAGATAGGTATAGAGGCGACAATGCCCCCCAAGCTTAGAAGATTGGCGCGGGGAAAGAGACGTCAGGAGTAGGCTTAGTTCGGGAACCAGCGATGCGAGGCGCTAGTATCCCGAAGCAGTAAACGGATAGGAGGGAAGGAGGGACGGAACCAGTGCTTCACCGATAGAAAGTATGCTTAATGTGTGTGAGTGGCATGAGCCAAGAATGTGTGTGGTGCATGTGAGTCAGAAGACAGGATAAGCGTGAGAAGAGAAAGAAATTATTACTTGCCAGGTTTTCACCGTAACCAAGAACTGCTGCTAAATCTCGCCGATTTCGAATATTTGCCAAATATGCATTTCATTAAAAATGAATTTTCAAATTTATATAATAGTGTATTAATTATCTCAGCTAGAAGAAATAAATGAAAATAATCATTCAGAATTTCCCTATGGTAGCATTTTATACTTATTTAATTCTGAGTCAGTATAGTAATCCGCCTCTTTTCTAGATCATTTGATTTTTTAGATTGGAAAAAT
>CAKNYM010047898.1:92622-111677 GCA_932195095.1 Andricus curvator
TAATCCGCCTCTTTTCTAGATCATTTGATTTTTTAGATTGGAAAAATAGAGGATTGAAAAATGTAGATATACAATTTAGAAAGCAGGACGTATATTAATTAAATGAAGCAAACTAAAACTTCTAGGTTCTAAAAAATTATCGGAATTGCAAGTCTTTCTCCATTACAGAAACGTAGATAAAGTTTTTTGGTGACTATGAGCTGTCAAATTGTAATTTGTTAAATATACTTTCACAAAAATAAGTTTCTTATACTTTTACAGTCCTATTTTTCAATCCAATTTTACTTTGGACTTATTTCACCATCTTCGATTTCGCCAATTTACTGAATTGTGCAAATTAAATGGTACTCTGCCAAGTTTTTGAATTTTTCACATGAAAATTCAGTCAGGTACAAGATTTTTTTAGTAGGTCTAAAATTCACTGAAAATCAACATTCTTGTTAACACTGTAAAAATACTATTATTTCAGAGCTATTTCCAGGCATTGAAATACGACTAAAAATCCTGTCTCGAGTCATACTAAAATGAAACCGCTTGTGGGATTCCAGAGTCGTTTTTCTACATTGAAAATAATAACAGCATGAAGTTATCATATTTGAAAAAAGGACATGAAAAATATGATACGGAGAAAAAAGATCTCTGGTTTTTACAGAAAATGTTTGATAATATTTTGAACAGTTTTTAATAATAACTATGAGTATTCATTCTGAAGATTTTGTGATAATATATCACTAATAGCCCAGAGGGCACAAAACCATGATCATCTCTAGAACGTCCTTGGGACATCCCTAGGACGTCCAATCAAAGTCTCTAATACGTCCAATGTCGTAAAGATGTCTTAAAGACATAGGACGTTCTCGGGACATCTTTTGTACTGACATTAGACGTCTTAAGAGCATCCCCAGGATGTCCAAAAGACATGTTCCAAAAGACGTCTTAAGGATGTCCCGAAGACTTCTCTAGGACATCCTTAATTTTTTTGTCCACTGGGAGCATAATACTTTCATGGACGTAGCAAAAAGCGTTTGTTTATTTATAACTTAACAGCATATGAATATTAGGTGTGCTTAAACAAAAGCAAGTCCGAATTTCAAAGTGCATTTTCGATTTTTTTGTTTCTTGTGGGTTAAAAATGAACCACGTGGAAGGAGAAATAAATTGGTTTGTTTTTTACAGAAAGATATAGTATTTATTAATATATGCAAAAAAAATTTAGTTATAAATAATGTTGAAATTGCATAACTATATGAGATATAAATGCTTTCTGGGGAAAGAAATAACAAAAATATGTAGAACTTTAATTTTCAACCGCTGGACTATCAGGATCTATTTGGACGTTTTTACCTGCGTTTATTGACGCTCCTAAAAGAGAAAAAAGAGACAAAAGACAGCAGGAAAATGCAGAAGATGCCGAAAATAAACAACGTTTAAAAAAATTCCGTCATATATAAAAGTTTGAATATAGTCCAGGCATCTTGTACGAAAAAATTTATTTTCATCTGGAACGGTTTGTTACTTATGTTATTAATGCCGTTGCCGTTTTCCGTAGGATATTTGCCGAACGGGCTATTTAAAAAAACTTTTTCTCGTTAAAAGTAGCAAAAAATGTGTTTGTTTTTTTTAAGAGTCCTAACTCTTGACCTATGAAGGCTGGAAGATAGTTTTTTTTACATTTACACATAATTTTCTACATAAAATTTTTTTCTCTGTCATCATTAACATAGATTTACCCACAAACGAATTATTTTCAAAAAACTAAACACGAACAATTTGCTCTGAAGAATACGTCAAAAGTGGTCAAGTTTGGGAGGCCATAACTTATGACACATTGAGGTTCGGTCATTGTTCTTTTTAGAATTACTCGAAATTGCGTACACTTTAATTAGAATGGAGAATATTTTTTCGTAAAATTGACAGGTTCTAAAGTACAAATATTAACTTCAGAATTGGGGTTTTTAGCCTCCTTTTTGAAAAAAATCGGGGTTCTTTGGAGACATACAACTCTGCGCCTATTATTGAAAGAAGTTTCTTCTTTTTTTTAACTTTTTGAGAATTTTCTAAAGTTTACGAAAGCAGTCTACGAAAACACAGTTTTTGGAAAATTGTTCAAAAATATTTTCGGGAAGCGTCGTAGTCATGTTTGGAAAAGTTGAAATTCCCATCCCATTGAAATTCTCAGTGAAACGCTATAGAAAACGAACACGGTGAAAAATTACAAGATGCCTGGACTAATATGCCGAGAGTTTTTTAGACGGAAAGTTATTGTTTTTAGTGTTAATGTTGTTCCACTGCAATTTGCCTTTCTATATGTAGGGTGCTTAAAACCTTCCTTGCCACTCTGCAATAGGAAATTTTGGATTACAAAATAAACGGTAGGGTTGTTAATGAATTTTCCATACATATAAATCTCTGTAACAATTTCAGCACTTTGCAGGTATGAAAATGGAATGTGCGTTATTTTCAATACGTTTCACGTATAAATTGTATGGAAACAATCAAATATTTATAAAGCAGATCGTTATGTCTTGTAGTCTTAAGAAATAAGAATATTCTCTCCATTTTCAGTACTGAACTTTTTTTAAATGAAAAATTTGGACAAAGCAACCATTTTTTATATAACAATTGAAACATTTGTTACCGTATTGGTAAAAGTACAGGAAATATGATTGTTTGTTGTTTTGGTAAAAATATCTATTTTTGTACTCAGGAGCCGTGTATAAATTACGTGAAGAAATTATAATTAAGTCAAAAAATTATTTATCGGAAAATTCCCGTAATGGGGCATAATACTCTGTCTGATTTTTCCCCTTACATTAACAATGTTAGAATTGGAAGAGCCCATACTGCTGGAGAATATTCTTCTTTCTACGGGTAGATTAATAAGTATCAATTTTGTCGAATAAATACGTCCAATTTATACAAATAATATTAAAAGTTGAAACCCTCAAGTATATTGTATATCATACTTTACTAGAAATTTAATATTTTACTTTTAATATTTTTAAATGTTGAGTTAGAATCGCAATTTTGATTTTTTTAAGTGTTTCAATGAAACAATTTCTGCACTTGAGCTCTCGAATTTAAACTCGCCGGACGCTCGAAAACGCTAAAAGCGTTGCCCCGGGTCTCAAGGAATGGGAATTTTCAAATTCACAAAATTAATTTTCTAGATGTAGGCTTCTATATTTTAACAAGGCATATTTAGAATTCTTATGTCTTAAAATTAGTTTTAAGAATAAAAATTTAAAACGGAAAAAAATTTTTTTTTCCTAATATTCAATCAGTAATTAAAACATAAATCATCACAACTCGTACACATTTTATTGAAACTGTTTGAAAGTAAGTACACTTTTTTTTGTTTTTCAATTTTAACTTGAAATATTAAAATAGAAAGTTTCAAATAAAAAACGCATCGGTGGATATTTCCATTCACGAAAATATTGGAAGAAAGTGAATAGACAGAATATAGTTCGGAAAGACCAGTCCAGGTATAAGGGTTCTAAATTTTTTGCAGTTCGACTCATGTACACGGCACACTCTCTTCACCTACCCCACTCACACACGTTAAGCATAAAGCACTGGTTCGTGGCACTAGCGCCACGCGTTGCTGGTTCCCAAACTAAACCTAACTGAGACTTCCCCTGCCGTCTCGCTCCCCTTAGCGTGCATCAAGCTGCCCGCTGCATTGTCGCCTCTATACCTATCTTCCCTCTACGGCTCAACCTCTTTATAGGATATAACCTGACGGCCATGCAGATTGCAGTCTCATAAATATCATTGGTCGAGCTCCCCTTCGAGCTCAGAGCGAACTCAAGCGAATTGTCGGAAGCATAGTGGTGGCACTCCCATGTATAGTTTTGAAGGCATTATGTTTTAGTGTCCGGGGGAACCGCTAGGTGGCGCTGAGAGTCAGTACAATGCAATGCGCATGTGCAACCATAATATTTTCAAATATTTCGAAATCTCGAAATTGGAAATTAGTCGAAGTGTCAAATTGAATTTGTTGTGTTAACCTTGTTGTATGAAATTTTCTGCAAGTTTTGTTGTGTATCTTGTTATACGTACTGTGTGCACTATTTTGTGATGATGTAGGGAAATGTGTTGATTGGTAAGTATTGAATTAAAAAAAATAAAGTACCATTTGCTTGATTTGAGGTTACTTTGTTGTTTTCATATTTCGAAACAGTAACAAATAAATTAAAAATGATATAAATAAAAGTCTTTTTGAGAGATTAGGAGGTTTTTTTCTTCAAGCAAAGTTTGTCGTTTATAAAAATTTCTTTGTTAGAGAAATAAAAAATATTATTCTAAGACATAATCTCAAATGTAAAGCCAATTAATCCTTTTTTATTAAAACAAATCATACTTCTAGTATTTAAATATATATTTTACGTATGGAAAATATTTGTATATTTATCAATTTTGATAATTTTGCAATTTTATTTACAAGAAATTAAGTGAAATTTAATATTTACGAGAATTTGGGGGAAGCAGAGCTTGGAAACAATTGCTGTCAGGGATTTGTAGGTTAATTTACTTATAGTGTCCGGGGGAACCGCTAGATGGCGCTGATTTGGAAGCCAAGTCTTCAAAACAATACATGGGAGTGCCACCACTATGGTCGGAAGGGCCCGAGCACAATGGAGACCTGAACCCGAAGATAACTCTGTCCTTTTTTACCGTAGCTATGGTAAAAAAGGACAGAGTTATCTTCGGGTTCAGGTTTCGGGTCTCCATTGTGCTCAGGCCCTAAACGCCACTGATAAAAAATAGTAAACTTACAGGCCTTTTCATACCTCGCTTGCCGGCAGTGGCAGGCAGCCTGCCTGCAGAAAGTCCACAAGAGTGGAAGAGATAGAGAACGATCAGAATAGTCTGTCTCTTTCACCAATCTATAGACTTTTTGCAGGTAGGCTGCCACCCACTACCGGCAAGCAGAGGTATGAAAAGTCCTTAACGATAACGAAGATGGCGGACTTGCAAACAGGGAAGAATGTTTAGTTTATATAATATCTTTGGTTTAATGAGGTTCATGATGCAAAACTAATCTTAGGTGGCAGCACCGAACCAAGTACTAGACCCTCTGTCAATGAGATAAGCATTTCAAGAAAAGAAATTTTGTTAATAAGTATAAAGTGCCATTTATACCTTGTAAACATAAGAAAATATATTTTTCAAACTTTTTTATCAATATGTATCATATAGCATTCGTAAAAGGTTGATAAATCCTGTTCTGATTGTCACATGCAAAGTGAGGTTAGGTTTATTATAGTTCACCATATATCCCATTGTATGTATAACTTCCACTAAAAGTATACATTACCTTCGTATATAAGCAGTTAAGCACTAAACATATATTTAAAGATTATTTACCCTCATATATTTAATTATAAGCAACCGTACACATAGCACCATATTTTTTTCGTCTCTCATCGACAGAGGGTCTAGTACTCGACTCAGGGTTGCGTACGTAATATACCTTAGGTAATTTACGTAATTTTTTATATGTAAACAGGAAGATTTTGCATAGCGTTTAGTAGGATACGGTAAACGATACGCTAACGAACGTCGGATAGCGAAAACGTTAACGCTAAACTCGTAGAGCATGCGCAGAAACGTTATCACGAGACTTTAGCGTTTACCGTATGCTACGGAACGTTATGCAAAATCTCCCTAATTACGTCCGTAATTTACGTCCCGAGTTTTTTACATGTAATTTACGTTTTCAAGATGCCGACTGCGCTTATATGGAAAATAAACATAACCTAATTCTTGAATACACTCATGGAGAATAGACATAAGGAGACCAAAGTAATGTCACGAAAAATAAGCATATTTTTTCGCGAAGTACACACGCCTAAACTTCCCGTGCGTGGCGCTACTATGAACATATGTACAAAAAATATGGCCGCAATACAAGGCAATATTTGTACATATCTTCATACTAGCGCGACGCACGGGAAGTTCAGGCGCGTGGACTTCGCGAAAAAACATGCTCATTTTTCGTGAAGTCAATGTACAGGAGATGGAGAATAGACATAAGGAGCCCAAAGTCCTGTACATTGACTTCATCAAAAACGAGCATTTTTCTGTCGGATGTACAATAACGCATCGAAATGTTAGATCTTCTCGAGCGCGGCGCTAGTGTTGGACGCGTAACGATGGCCGCCATCATGGTCCGTGTAAATATAACCTGTGATATAACCTTAAACAAAAATACAAATTTCCTAAATGGCTAAAACAATTTGTTGAGGCATTTAAAGAATATTGGAATGTAAAAACTGTTATATTCAAGTGGAAGTTCGATATCAGTTCTGTGATGTGTATGCGTACAAGATTTAAAACTGATCAGTTATATACTTATTGTTTTTCACGTTTGTGCAATAAATCTGAAATACCTACCACGACCATTGCAGGAACACTTCAATTACATAGAATCACCGATATTTCGAGATAAATAAAATAAATTTTCTGCGTTTTAATAATAATTTATACATTTCTATGAAAATCACATTGGTAAATAATGTAAGGGATATACGCCGTACATGTTGACATCTTAGGGATCGTCCATATATTACGGAAGACGTTTTTCTTTTGTTTAAATGAAGACGAGAATAAAATTGCTGTAAAGTGGAAAAGGACACAACGATATAAACAAAAGAAAAACGTCTTACGTAATATATGGACGATCCACAGTGTCGAAAAATGGAAAAAATTCGAGCCACGCGGCATTTTTGATGATATCGCCTTGGAAATTTTTTTATTATCTTCTATATGTTTTATATTTAGACGCCTCGGTGCGGAAATTCGGAATTGCATCAAGGTTTTTTTTATGCCAGTGCAAAGTCATGTGTCTCCATGAATATGCAGGCGAATGGCTCACAACCCAAATGTGTGTGCGGGTTTACATATGTTTATATTGCATTCATTTGGGTTGTGAGCCATTCGCCTGCATATTCATGGAGACACATGACTTTGCACTAGTATAAAAAAAAACCTTGATGGAATTCCGAATTTCCGCACCGAGGCGTCTAAATATAAAACATATAGAAGATAATAAAAAAATTTCCAAGGCGATATCATCAAAAATGCCGTGTGGCTAGAATTTTTTCCATTTTTCGACACTGTGCGGCGGCCATTTTTCTTCGTGCGACAGTAGCGCCATAACTCGGGCAGTATTGTAACCCTTTTTATACGACAAAAATTTGCCTATTTTCGGTTACGTTACTTTGGTCTCCTTATGTCTATTCTCCATGGCACAGGACTTTGGTCTCCTTATGGCTATTCTCCATGAATACACCGAAGATACTGACTTGCTTGACAGCAGTGTTGCCAGATGGATGAAGCAAAGCCCCCCTAAAGCATGGTTCATTTACCCCTAGATTTGCCCTTCCACTGACCGATTCCCCCTACAGAGAAGTTCCTCTTTCTCAGGCCAATCACATGAAAGAAAATAAGAGATACTCCGACGTAGACCGGTAGACGGAGTACCTCCCGTCCAGGGTTGTGCAATGACGCGTCACTCGAAGTTTTTTTACGTATTTTACATGGTTTTCTACTTATGTCAATTACGTATTTTACGTAGAAAACACCCCACTCTATATGAATTTGGTGTTTTCGACGTATAATACCTAGTAAATTACTGTAAAAAACCATGTAATTTACCTAAGGTATTTTACTTACCCAACCGTGCTCCCGCCCTAATATTTGAAACTTATGAAACTTTGAAACGTTTCAAAAGTTTCATGAAACTGTTCATTTAGCCAATTTTTCATGAAACTTTACAAACCTACTGCTAAATGAATTCCTACCGACGCGACGTAGACGGTCTATGATTGTCTAATGCTAAAAGAGCGGCCAGGAATTAAATAACTGTGAAATTGAAATGTGCATTTATCTTATTTATTTAATAAATGAAAATACAAAAGAAAATCAACTCATTGAACATATACAGATATTATTCGCATATGTTATTCGCATATATTATTCGCATATATTATTATAGCATTTTTTAGCAGAAACTGATAAAGATTCAACATCCCGCAACAAATATCTTAAGTAGTAGAAAGCTCGAGTATTGCAAACAAAATTTTATCACGTTTCTTTGATTTCCGACATTGCATCTAATATTTCATACTGAAAATCGCTTTGGTAAACTTGTTCACTATTAAATCTGGCAAACATTTTTGGCGAAGGTTCAAATTTTGCGCAACCCCCCGATGGCATATGAAATCTGATTCGCAAAATAGCTTCAGCAGTTTCTACGGACATTTTGTTTCGCAGTTTGTCTTTTACGATATTGACGATCGAGAAGGCTCTTTCAACCGTTGCATTTGAAAAAGGCAGCTAAGCAAAGAAATTGCCAATTGAGCGATATTTTCGAATCTCGATTCATTATTCGCGTCTTTTGTGTCCAAAACTTTTGCCCAATATTCATCTGAAGATTTTTCTGTAATTTCCAAGCGATGAAGAAGATTCCATTGTTCAATGGTTTCATCAACGTCGACGCAAACATTTTTGAAAAACACGGCAAGATCAGTTATATCACTTTTGAACTGACTTGACGCTGTTTCCGGACAAAAGAGACGAACTTTCTCGAGTGTTTTAATATTGTTACAGACTCTTTTTTGCAATTCTTCGGCCAGTTTGATTAAAAATTCTCTGCATCGACCTTTGATGTAGTTCAAATTCCCGGAATTACAGTTCTTGCTCATTTTGTTGAAATTGTATCCAAAATCTATACAATCAGCACTCATTAGAAAGTTTTTGAATTGAAATTTGCAGAGATCCGATTTATCGACCTTTTCCAATTGCTGCGGAACAACAATTTTTCGCAATGCAGAGAAAAATAAATCATCCAATTCTTTTAGAAGTTTCAAAGGTTCTGCTGTTTGAGATTGGAAAAGTTTATTCACTGAAATAACATTTTTCAAAGAATGATGTAAAAACGTGAGATACAACCGATTTTCAATGCAGCTATACATTTGATGCAGTGTTTCCGCTTTGAACCCTGCATCGCCGCGTTCAGTTGATTTGAAAATTTCGAAATGCAATTCCAAAACTTCCCATTGATTTAAAATCGTATCAATTGCAAGTAATCGCGCCAACCAACGTGTTCCAGGCAATTTTGCAATTTTTTTAGGAACCACATTGTCGCACATTGTTTTATGCAACTCTGAATATAGAATATTTCGACTCGTGCTGTTTGAAAACCACGAATGACTTTGTTTCACGAAATAGTCTCAATTTTTCGGAAGAACGTCGCAAGCATGTTCTGCGAACAAATGCAATGAGGCGCAAAGATATTTTATGGTAATTAAATGAGGAACTTCTTTTTTGAGTTCAGAGGATACTGAATTGTGTTCGCCAACCATTGCGTTCGCCCCATCGACTGCAATACTTAGCAATCGCACCATTTTTAATCCGTCCTGTGTTATTTGGGTTTTCAAAGAAGTTGCCATGTGTTCTGCTTTTCCGGACTCCAGTTGAATCAAACGATAAAAAGTGGTGTGAACTTTTCGCAACGATTTGCTGAAATAGCGAATCATTACGCACATGACCTTCGTTGTATCAATCATAGTGCTTTCATCTATGATAAGAGAATAGTATCTATCGCCAACATCACCGATCAATTCCTCCAACAAACAGAGTGAAAGAACGTTGAGAATGTGGCATCCTGGATCATGGATCTATCTAGATCCTGGATCTATCGACGCGCAAGTAAAAAAAATTGCAGCCAATCAGCATTGATACCAACTACGCCGCCATATTGAAAAAATGCACAGCTGGGGGTTGTGTTGAATGGAACCAAGATGGCCGTGAAGCTGGTATGCGCGAGTTGGACGAAAATGGAACGTTTTTCGGCTAGACCATGAGTGGGCTTCAGGATTTCTTCCCCTTAAAATCCCCCCTAAAAATCCCCCTTGAAAATCCCCCCCCCCCCCAAGGTTTCCCCCTAAAGATTTTTTCCCCCTAAAATTCCCCCTGGGAGACAGAAAACCCCCCAAATCTAGGGGGAAAACCCTCCAATCTGGCAACACTGCTTGACAGCTTCTTAATTGATTAAAAAATGATGAGTGGTGGCAGTAGAGTTTTGAGTCGGGTAAATTACCCTGGTAACGTACGGTAATATTAATAAGTTACCGGGTAAATTACCGGACGTTCGTTCTAGGTGAGAATTTATTTTTTTCTCCTTCCAAACTTCCGTGAAGCGCATTTCTAGTAACGACAACTTTTCTTTCATTATCCATTGGCTTTTCCAATTATTTTTTTCCAATATTTTTTTCCGATATTTTTTATTTAGTGCGTCAAAGACAAAATTCGAAAAAAGATAGAAACTTGTAATTACTGTATTGAGCTGTTTCTTTAAAAGCGTAGAGGCGCCAAGAACACCTTATCTTCAGTTTAAAAATATCACATTATTTAGTTTAAATAAGAAACTACTGAATGTTACAAATGTGAACAGTTGTTTCAGGCTTGAAGAACAAGAATGAAGGTTTTTGGCGGGAGTTAGAAAAGTGGGATGTGATTATGATGAGTGAAACCTGGGTCGATGAGAAGGATTGGAAGGGGATGAAAAGGAGGTTACCTAAAGGTTATGTGTGGACAATGCAAGAAGCAAGAAAGGAACACGTTAAAGGTAGAGGGATGGGCGGTATGCTCTGAGGGGTGAGAAAAGAATTGGCAATAAAAGGGAGAATAGAGGAGGACAGGGAGGACAGGGAGGAAAAGGATGCAACAATGATAAAAAGGATAATAATTGGAAAAGTCAAAATAGCGGTGGTTGGTGTATATAGAAGAAGAGAGGAAGAGGAAGGTTGGATAGTAATAAGGAGATGGATGGAGGAAAAGAAGGAAGAGTTGGTTTTGATAGGAGGTGACTTGAATGCCTGGACTGGTGAGCAAGGGGGAGGGACTTGGGATTAAGAAAAGGAAACCTATATAAGGAGCTCCAAACATAGGGAGATAGGCCGGGAGGGGAGGAGGTTACTAGACGTAATAGGAGAAAGAGGATAGTTTATATGTAATGGCAACATGAAAGGAGATGAAAAAGGAGAGATCACATTTATAGGTAAGGGAGACACAGTAATAGACTACATCCTGGCGGAAGAAAGAATGAGGAATATTATAGGCAGTATGAATGTGGGGAATGAGATAGGGTCCGAGCACTTCCCAGTAATAGCTACACTGAAAGGTGGCGTCCATAAGCGCGGCAGAGGGAGAAAGGAACACGAAAATGGGAGTCTGGGGGGTAGATAAATTTAGAGAGTTTAAACAAAATATGGAAATAGCGGAATGTTAGGTATGAAAAGGAGGAGGGAGTAGACTCGTTAATTGAAAGGTTGAAAGGTCGATTGAGAAGGTAAGGGATGAGGTAGGTACAAAAGAAGGAAGATAAGAGGGAGAGAGAGGCTGGTGGGACGAGGAATGCAGGGAGAGTAAAGAGAGAATGAAAGAGTGTGTAAGAAAATGGAGGAAAGGAGAAATAGAGAAGGCGGAGTACAACAGGAGAAAAAGAGAACATGAAAGGATGCTGGAAAGGAAAAAGCCAAAGGGAAAGGAGAAATACAAGGAAGAAGTAGAAAAAGCGATCAAAGAAGGTAGGGTCTGGGATGTGATAAATAGGGAAAGAGGAGGAAGGAAGGGCTTGAATGAAGAAATAGAAATTGGCGAGTGGACGGATTATTTTAAGGGTCTGTTAGAGGGAGAACAAAATAGGATGAAAGGGGAAAATAGAAGGATAGTCCAGGGAGAAATGGAGGAAGGGAACGAAATAACAAGAGAAGAAGTGGATCAGGCGATAGATAGACTGAAAAGAAACAAGGCTACAGGAGAGGATGGTATGGAGAACGAAGCAATAAAGTATGGAGGAGAAGGGATTAGAGAAGGGATGTGGAAGATCTGCAACAAGGTCTGGAAAGGAGAAGGGTGGCCGGAGGAGTGGATGACAGCACTGGTGGTACCGCTTGTCAAGAAAGGGGATGGTAAGAAGGTAGAAGAGTACAGAGGGATCACTCTCATGCCAGTGGGTTATAAAATATACGCAGAAATTCTAAGAAAAAGGTTAGAGAATCAGATAGAAGAGAAACAAAGTATTCCACACAATCAGACGGGATTTAGAAAAGGGATGGGGACAATAGATAACATTTATGTACTCAACTACTTGGTTAACAGAAACTTAGGGAGAAAAAGAGGGACATTAGTCGCCTTGTTCGTAGATTTTAAAGCAGCTTTTGACTCAGTGAATATAAAAGTGCTATGGCAGGCAATGAAAGAGAGGGGAATAGAGGAAGGGTTTGTGGAGAGGATAAAGGAAATTTTTACTGAAAACAGGTTTAGGGTGAAGATAGGGGGGGAAAGGGGGGAGGTTTTCTGGACAGGCAGAGGTCTAAGGCAAGGGTGCCCGTTGAGTCCGCTACTATTTAATATGCTGCTGGCAGACTTAGAGGAGAAGCTAAAGGAGAAAGGGAAAGGGGGGACGATTTTGGGTAATAGCAAACTATATTCTCTAGCATACGCGGACGACGTAGTTCTATTAGCAGACGATGAGAATGGGATGAACCTAATGATAAGAATTTTCGAAGAGTATGTGGGAACAAAAGAACTGACGGTGAACGTAGGGAAGACCAAGGTGATGTGCTTCAGAAATAGAAAGACCAAAATAGGTTACGTTTGGAAGATGAACGGACAAACAGTGGAAAGTGTGGAGGAGTTCTGTTACTTAGGTTTTTGGTTTGAGGCAGGATGGGGAAATGAGGTGCAGGTGAGGAAAAGAATCGAATGTGCGAGTAAAGTAATGGGCCAAGTATGGGATATAGGAAAGAGAAGGTTCAATGACGATTGGAGAATGAGGGTTTGGTTGTTTGATGCGTTGTTTTGGGCGGTGTTATGTTATGGAGTGGAGGTCTGGGGATGGAAGGAATATAGGAAAGTGGAAAGCATGCATGAGGGATTTCTGAGATGGGTAATGGGGGTTAGTTGGAGTTGCGCAGGATAAATGTTAAGGGAAGTACTAGGAAGGGAAAAAACGTTACCTAGACAAATTAAGAGAGCCTGGAAGTTTGAAGAGAAGCTGAAAAGGGGAGAGGGTAGCAGAATAGCACAAGTATGATTGGATGAAGTTCGGAACAAGGAGACGAGTGGCAATTTGGGAAATTCGAAATGGGAGGAAGAAAGGAAAAAATGAGGAGGGCTTGTGATATACAAGAAGGGTTACTGGAGTGGGAGGACATAGAGTTAGAGCTATTAGTAAAACAAGGAATAGGGTGGTTCGGTTTAGAATGGGAGAAGTAGTGAGATCTTGTAGATATTGGATGGATGAAGAGGACAATCTGTGCAGAGTATGTGGATACGAAATGGAGTCATGGACACATGTGTTAGAGAGGTGTACATGAGAGGAAGATGGACAGTTGAGTGTGGATGAGTGCGTAAGATGGATTTTGAATGTTAATGGACAGGGAGTGACGTGGATGAAAAAACTGGAAGAAGTAAGAGAAAGCAACGGAGCAGATCAGAGCAAAACGGGTAATCCTGTCTAAAGGGAAGTAACTAGCAAAAAGTTTACATTTTTAAATCGGTGAAAATGTATTTGATGGTAAGAGAAAACGGAAGCCCTGGAAGATCGCTCATTTTTAGAAGTTTAAGAACCAATAGTATTAATATTATTGTTATTTTAAGTAAGGCGAACCATTAGAATATAAGCAGCGGTTAAGTTAGGTTAAGGATGAAATGTAAATATATGTACAGGGAGCGGAAGCCCTCAAACCCGTAAAAGGGAGAGATTAAATATACATTCATATAAATGTGAACAGTTTTTGAAATAAATAATTATTGCTTATTTGATTTTATTATTTTTAATATTTATATTTATTCAAATGTAAACATTTTATTCTTGGAACTTTTTGCAGTATTGCAAGAGAATTATACTGCGCTGTTTATAATTTATTTTATAAGTGCCAACATTATCTAATTACTGAATTTTTTAGATGTTAAAGGGTTGTCGACCACTGCATGTGAATAAATGTTCAAGATGTTATGGTTAATTTTCGATCATTTGGTATATTTTTTGTAATAACAAATATTTAAACTAGCTGTGAATTCGATTTCGAGTGTTTCCACTTTGTTTGTATTTATAATTATATGGTGCTCACTGCTCATTTCACGAGCACTTTGCTTCCCATTAGCAAACGTATTTCCTTCCTCATAGAGGAAGCATTAGTGATTTTTTTGAATAATAGACAAACAAAGTCTTCATTTTGATCAATTTAAAAATAGAAATTTACAAAAAATACAAAATTACAAAAAAATACAAAAAATTTTTCAAATACAAAGACAAATCAGACATATCAAATATTGTATTCGATATGATAATTTTCCGAGCTAGAAAAGAGAAGGGAAAAGTTCTGTCGCACCCTGTCCCTTTCCCAGCTTTATGATTGTTTTAAAAAAATTGCCAGAATTACTCTATTTGAAAATTTATGATCAAAAAGTCTTTTCAATTCATGCGTCAACTTTGAATTATGTCGATGAAAAAAGTTTTTCTGTTTGAAACAGATGATTCAAATATTATAAATGAGCATAACTTCCTTAATCTCCAATAAAGTGTATTAATATTATAGATCAATCAATTTGCCTCGAATCGAAGAATCTTTTTCGTTCTTGCATCAATTTTGGATTATATTGAAGAACAAAATTTTACTACGAAAAACCGTATTTTCAAATATTATGCATTACCATAGCTTCCTTACTCTTCAATAAAATGTATCAATGTTATAGGTCAATCGATTCGTCTTGAATCAACACAACTTTTCTATTCTCGCATCCACTTTAAATTATGAGAATAAGAAAATTTTTACTATTAAAATCGATTTTAAAAATATATAAATTACCATAACTTCCCTACTCTTTAATCAAATGTATTATAATTGTAGGTCAATCGATTCGTCTCGAACCAAGGAATCTTTTATATTCTTGCATCAACTTTGAATTATGTTGAAGAAAAAAGTTTTACTATAAAAACCGTATTTCCAATTATTATGCATTAACATAGCTTCCTTGATCTTCAATAAAATGCATAAAATGTATCAATGTCATAGGTCAATCGATTCGTCTTGAATCAACATAGCTTTATTCTCGCATCAACTTTAAATTATGTTAATGAAAAAAGTTTTACTATAAAAAACCGATTTTAAAAATATATAAATTACCATAACTTCATCACACTTTCTTAAAATGTATTAATATTATAGGTCAATCGATTCGTCTCGAACCAAGGAATCTTTTATATTGTTGCATCAACTTTGAATTATGCTAATGAAAAAAGTTTTACTATGAAAAACCGATTTTTAAAATATTATTGAGTGCTAAAAACAATGCAATAAATATTTTTAAAAATGCTTCGGTCAGTTTCAAGATATTAGTGGGGAAAATAAGCCCTCCGAATTTCATCAATTTATCTGCAACCGTTTTCAATTTATCGTGTTCACAAAAAAGTGTGACATCCACACATCCCCACACACATCCACACACATACACACATCCAGACAATTGCTTAGAACATTGTATTAGACATATTTAAATTGAGGAAGGTTTACTTAAATGAATTAAACTTGTTGGAAAATGTTATCATTACAAAGCTTCCTCTATGAGGAAGCAAAAATATACCAAATGATCGAAAATTAACTATAACATCGTGAACATTATCTAATTACTTTTAAAAATAAAAAAAACATTATAATTTTATATTCTCATAAATTCTCAAACCTTCGGTAACATACCGGTATGTTACCGGTAATATTACCCAATTTTTAATTACCGAGAATTTAAAAACTCTAGGTGACAGACTAGTGATGGGCGCTGCTCGGTATTTCACAGTCATGGCCAATCCTGACCGGTCATGACGGTAAATGTTGGTAAAACGCGGTCAGACCAAAATATTTCCACCAGAAAAGGCTTTTTTATAGAGAAAAGTGGTTTAGTTGTTAGGACATACCCTATACTAAACTCGCACAAGAAGTTTTTCGGTTCTAAATGTTCCAGTTATTCTCAAAGTAATAAAAATTCCAAAAAGCTGAGCATAGCAGACGACACTTTTTACAGTTTCGCGCGAGTTTCGAGGAGAATTTGAAAATGACACTTTACAAATTACATTGAAAATTTGTTGCACTTACTAAGTAATATTTTTAAAATAATATTTAGTAGTATTCTAAGTTATTTTGAATATCATTTTAATGAATATGTCACTTAAACATTAAGTTAAGTACTGTGTATCGCATAGGTTATATTCCCTAAATAAAAATAATGTTTTTTTGTCTTTAAATAAAATAACATTGATATCTAATTATTATGAATGTAGATTTATGAGTAATTTGTGTAAATAATTTATTATTATTTTTATGTGACGAAATTCCATAAGGCAATTATTATAATTAAAAATGGGAACAATGACAATACAAGTAATAACAAATAATACATTATTTACAAAAATTACTCATAAATCTAAATTCATAATAATTAGATATCAATTTTATGTTATTTAAAGACAAAAAAACAGTATTTTAATTTAGGGAATATAACCTATACGATACACAGTACTTAACTTAATATTTAAGTGTCATATTCATTGAAATGTTATTCAAAATAACTTAGCATACTACTAAATATTATTTTAAAAATATTACACTTGTAGTTATTTATAACTTCAAGAAAAACCTAGAAACACTACCCGAATCGGGTAGTGTCACGCCTACCCTGAAAGGGAAATGGTTTAATGGTATATACTTAATAAATGCAACAGATTTTCAATGTAATTTGTCGATTTGTAAAGTGTCATTTTCAAATTCCCCTCGAAACTCGCGTGAAACTGTCAAAAGTGTCGTCTGCTATGCTCAGCTTTTTCGCATTTTTATAACTTTGAGAATAACTGGAACATTTAGAACCGAAAAACTTTTTGTACAAGTTTAGCATAGGGTATTTCCTAACAACTAAACCACTTTTTTATATAAAAAAATCTTTCCTGTTGGAGATATTTGGGTCTGACCGCGTTTTACCAACTTTTACCGTCATGACCGGACATTACCGGTCAGGTCAGGTATTACCACAGTCAGCCCGAGCAGTGCCCATCACTATGACAGACCCAGAAATTCCTTTTGGAAGGAGTTAAATCTTATTTTAAAGAGGGAAAATGGCAAAACTTTTGCGTTTTGCCCCGGGTACAATCGAGTGTTGTCAAATACGATTGAAATTAACTTACTTTACGTCTTTTCAGTGGCGGAACTTTCAGACGGTTTTCTGGTTTGCAGATGTTTCTTAAGTTAAAAGAAATACGCGAAGTCAGAGGATTTTAAAAATTAAATACAATCATTCATATTAACGAAGGATCAACGATATTTAGATACGTGTGAGCCAGAAGACGGTCGTAGCTAGTATTTTTTTTAAATACTATTACAGATTGAGCATTTTGAAACTGCTTGATTTTCAACTTTCAACCGCTCAAACTTCAGTTCTTCCCAAGGGATTTTTTGTCCCTTTTTCCTTCCAACTTTTGATTCACCCATTTATAAAATTTTATAAAAAATAATTTACTTAATCTCGCACTTAATGCATTCCGGAATAAGTGAGGTTATATTATGCTCTTTTCCCTCACCCACCTTTCAAGTCCGCCATTTTTTACGTTTAATACGTTTTTTAGGTATAATACGTTCTTATGGAGACGGCGACTGACACTTGTGGCCGCTAGGGTTGCTAGTGCTCTTGGAGATACACAAGATGACGGTTCCAACGCCAACGGTGGTAACGTCTGCTATTCGAATTATATCAGTCCTTCCTAGCGCAGCATTGAGGTGTTCGCTTAAAGCACTATTTTCGAAATGCCAGGTGTGCATGCAGCAATTGGGTGTAAAAATAAAGAAGCAAATCGCTTTCCAAATAACAAAAAACAAAGGAAACTGTAGATAATGCCTTGTGCCTGCGTACAAGGTATATCCAAAGTATATCTCCACTCACGGTGCTGCCCTCTACGCTGAGCTTAACAAATCGCCGTCCCCATACGTATAAAAGTTCGAGTTACGCGTAACCGTGCGGCGTGCAACCCTGATGCTGCCACCAACGATTAGTTTTGCACCATGAACCTCATAGAGCAATCCAAGCCCTAATAGCGCAGAATGTTCCTGGGACGTGTAAAATGTCCGCCGTTTGGGAACGTTCCACTGGGCCCAGATAACAATACGCAATCATGTCGCACGCACGCTGCGCGCATCTCGTGAGGATTTATCGTCATTAAGTGTCTGCATTATGCGACGCATTTGTGGCCGCATATGCGACGCATATCGCACGCACCTGATGAGCGCACGCGCATGTGACTAACGTGCGGTTTAAGGTTTATGCTTGAAAGTGTATAATGAAACTATGGTATATAATTAAAAACTAATTATAAGTATTGAGAAATATTATTTTATTTATTTTATCAATTCATCAATACATCAGACTTCAAATCGTAAAATTTTGACATACACTTGCTTCAAATGTACTGAATAGACTTTAGCTGATAATGATACATATTTACGTTATTTGCTAAGTTTTCTTTGCTATAAATTCAAGTCTATTAAATCAATTCTAAGCAAACGTGAGTGAAAATCGTCAAAATGTTACGATTCAAATATGCACTGTAAAGCTTTTAGCACCACCAAACGAATCTTTCTCGCCCAAATAAGTATTGAAAAAATGGAACGAAAAGCAAATTCACATCAAATAATGAGTTGCCAAAATAGACTGATAAATTATACCATATGATAGATTTTCCTAACCTACTGAACACTAATGAAATCAATCACAATTCACAAACAATCGATATTGACCGAATCGATATTTCAAACATGGAATACGTGGCGCGAAATACAAATTTGCAATTTCAATTTTATATCTTTAATTTAATATCCATATATTACATTGTTATATTAAATATTATATTTGCAAATGTTTTAAATGGCATTTAAAATTAAATATGTTATTTGTTTTTGGGTGATTCAATCCAATTCAATTAGATTATTACAATTTCA
>CAKNYM010047898.1:116677-129561 GCA_932195095.1 Andricus curvator
CAATTTTCGCTGCGCCATCTATTCATCATTCTAAAAAAAAATCCCTTCGTTCATTATTAAAACCGCGAACCACTCTTGCTATTCTTCATTGCATGTTTAAATTCATACGCTCTGAAATTATCGTTCCTCTGACAAAATTTTATTCTGCAAATTTCGAGTTCTGCGAATCGATACCCTACCCCAGATCGGTACTTGGATCGAGATCAAACTTTTCAAAGTATCGATACTTCGGCATCGATACTTTTTCTCAGTATCGCCCATCCCTACAACGATGTGAAGTTAGCTTGTGGTTGAAGTGAAAATACCTAATTAGGCGAGTTGACCAAACTCAAATTGAATTCAATCCCTATCCTGTAGAAGAAATCCTATTTTAAATAAAGTAGGAAGAAATTTTCTAAAATGCTCCTAAAAATTTGTATTTCACATAAACACATAAAGTTATTATTAATTTAACAAATGTCATGATTTCTGTTGTTTAAGTTAGTTTTATAGCATATTCCACTGGTTACATTGGTTCACCGAGTGAATTGAACCAGTGTAACCTGTGGAATATGCTATTAATTGATCACAGTCAAAAACTAAAACATGTAAAACAATGTTGGCATATTGGCCAATATTTATTATATTTAATTTATAATACTGTGCTCTCTTTCTCAATCAAAACACGGAGGAACATAAAGGGGTGAGATTCCGATGCCTGATTACGATCGGACCTCTC
Source organism: Andricus curvator (assembly GCA_932195095.1). NCBI lineage: Eukaryota > Metazoa > Arthropoda > Insecta > Hymenoptera > Cynipidae > Andricus > Andricus curvator. The sequence continues at coordinate 117,396 of CAKNYM010047898.1, forward strand.
CTTCTACCGTATGGAATAGACAAGGAGGTGCGATCGATTTCTTTACAATCGTTTCGAAAGCTCTCTTTCTTTTGTTTGAGGTAGAAGCTGCAATGGGACTCCGAGGCGCTTTCGAAGTCGAACCGAACGGACCTCTCCTTCTATCTCCACATGTTAGAAAAAGAAGTCCATTTGAGTTTCGACGCGGCCACACGATTTATCGGTCGCCTCTACAGTCTACACGATGATTTTCAGTTTTTCCAAAATGTCCCGTCAACCCATCGTTGACAGTCATCTGACTTGAAATCGGTCAGATGACCGAAGGGCAAGCGATCGCCGTCGCCGATCGGTGTCATTGTCATTACTGTCATTTGACGTTGTCTTGACGTCGTCCCCATCTTCATGCATGAGTGCCTCCAATTTATTGATGAAGTACATAACCTCTAACAATTTGACGTATTTTCACATTTTCTACTTTTTTTGCGTTTTTTTTTATAGAAGAGATAAACATAAAGTATATGGAATCTACTTAAATCTTAACCGATTAGCAAAAAATATTGCGCGTTTGTTATCACAAGTGTAAAATAAATGTTGCATGTGTGACCAAGTGTGGTGGAGTTGGGTGGAGTGAAGTGAACGTGGGTGTAGATTTGTAGAATGCAGTATGAATTGTATTATACATGTTTCTATAGTCAAGTAACATTATTTAGTTTTTATCAATACCTGTCAGTATTAGATGCAGTTAGAAAAATAATGAAAGATAAATAGCAATATTCTGTTAAAGAATACTTTCTTATTAGTGGGAAATTGACGAATTGTTGTCCCTCAAACCAATTTGGGTGAAATTATGGACATGGCCAAACATGAAGCGATGGCAACTGCGGGCATATTTGGTGGCGTGTCTCGTGTCTCTGTTTGTTCTGTCAAATAATAATAAAATAATCCGAAAAATAAGTCACTAAGAAGTAATTTGGAATCATCTGTGATACAGTATTCTTATAAATTAAAAAATTGAGGATCGCCTGAATTTCCCAAAATTAAGTGAATCAGAATGACAACCATGTCAACCGAGGACCAGGTCGGCAATATTCTCCAAAGTTCCAAATAACTGCAAATTTCCAAGGATTTGTCAGAAATTATGATTCGTTACGTTTGGTCTCTGATTTGCTGGTATTTTAGGTCACTGATAAAATGGGTATTACGCCTAACTACTCGAATGTGTGAGCTCCAGAGAATTTGTTATGGAGAAACTCCAGGAGCACCTCGCACCCTTGCTCTGGAGCGATCTCTTCGGCAATCAAAAAATACTAGTATTAAAGCTCTCGTAGTCCACTTGGATGAAATTGCTGATCAACAAGGAATAAGTATAAAAACAGAGCGGGAAATCCTCGAGGAGGCCATCAAAACAGTCCTCGATGCTAAGGACATTAACCCAATAGCTCATCCAGATTTTGCTAAGTCGTTCGCTAAGTGTACAGAGTCCATCTGGGGATACAGGCAACTTTGTGTGGAGTGTGAGGAACTCAGGAAGACACCTTATGACCCAGAGAACTCGGAGCATGAAATGCTTTTACTGAAACTGTGGAATCTGTTGATGCCGTATGAACCCCTGGATGCAAGGGTTACGAAGCAGTGGCAGGTAGTGATTTATCTAAAGCTTACATATTTTTTATCTCAGAAAGTAGACGGGGTGTTTCAAAATTTTCTTGAACCCAAATCCAGACTAGTTGCGAATTCTATCTGCATATTCAATGAGCACTTTGCTTCCTCGTAGAAGAATCACTAATGATTTTTTTAATTACTTGAAATTAATAATAAAAATATTTGAAAATAAAATATTGGGGGGTACTCTGACGCCCCCCCCCTCCCATGAAAGTACAATTAGCTCAATTCGTTTCAAATCAAGGAGTCAATTGATTTGTACCGAGACAAGGAATCTTATGTTCTTACATCAACTTTGAATTATATTAATGAAAAAAGCTTTACTGCAATCAGAATTTTTTCAAATATTATAAATGACTATAACTTCCTTATTTTTTAATAAGTGTATTAATATTATAGGTCAATTGATTCCTTTCAAGTCTACGAATCTTTGACATTCTTGCTTCAACTTTGAATCATGTAATGGAAACAAGTTTTACTATAAAAAACTCATTTAAAAATATTGTAGGGAAACCAGGGCGATATGAGTATACGGGGTCAAATGAGACATTGCATTTTCTCTCAAAATATGTGGCGATTGTTGCTGTTCTTTTCAGAAATTACAGAAATGATATTGAATTTCTCGAGAAAAAAAAAAATAAAGTAAAAAAAATGAAATTTTAACACCTGAATCCTGGCATTCTAAAACGAAAAGAAATGATTTAAAATAACGGATAATATTTTTAACATGAGGTTTATCGTGAAGTTGTATTTTTATCGAACTTTAATGTACTTAAGCATTTATACAACATTAATTAATGAAAATTAGTCAAAGCAGGCGCCATGCTTTAGAAGGTTAGAAGAGTCTATGGGTGCTACTGTAAAATCGGTTTCATAAATAAATTCTAGTGTCAGAGCAGCTGCAATTGGTTTTGTTTATAAATTTAATTTTTGGGTATTTTTTTAGTATACATATTCAAGATGAAATTTTAACTAGATTGACGCTAACAAGCTGTAAAAAGCTTTTAAAATTTATTTTTAAAATTACTTCTGTAAATTGTGCAGAAAAATCTTCATTTTTATGCAGTGCAAAATTATAGGTTTTTAGGTGTGAATTTTATAAAAACAGATAATAAAGTATTTTAAACAAATTTTAGAAATATGTTATAAATGAACAATTGCAAATAAATGTTAATTCAACAGCAGGTTTTCATAAACATTTAATGAAAAATTTATCTGAATGATTCTGATTTATTTACTTGAAATTAGAAAAGTTAAATTACATTTGATTTAATTGACTATTGAAGGGTTGCAGTACATAACCAACATTTTTGCTGAAAATGGGCTTAAAGGGGTTTGTTCGAAAGCTCATTTTTAATATAGTAATTAAAAGGTTGGTAATTCAAAACAGATAACTGACTTTGTACTTTTATTCCATCTTCTTCCTTTGTTTTTAATTGCCTTACCTCTTACCTTTTTTTCAACCCTTTCTCTGACCATATTCCTCTTGCTAAGAGTTTTTAAATACAGTAAATAACAAAAAACAATAAAAAGTTCAGGTGTCTTATCTCGCCCTATTTTATCGCAATTACTATTTTTGGAGCACTTCGTCTTTCCTCAAATTGATACATGCAGGTTCTTAGAATGTATAAAACCATTTACATTAAAGAAAACTACTATAGATTGCAAATATTTCAATGAAAATGATAAGTATGCTCATCTTTCCCCGGTCTCCCCTAAAAAGCTAAAAAAATGTAATGAATATTTCTAGAAATCCTTTCATCGGTTTTGATATATTAGCGGTGAAAACAAGCCCTCTAAATTGCATCAATTTGTCTGCAACCGTCTTCAAGTTATCGCATTCACAAAAAGCGTGACATCAACACACACACACACACTATTGCTTAGAATATTGTATTAGACCATTTTTTATTGAGGAACGTTCAATTAAACAAATTTAAAAATTTCGAAATGTTTACCATTACAAGGCTTCCTCTAAGAGGAAGTAAAAATTGAATAATGTTCAATGGTTACCACTGTCAAATGATTTCTGATTGCTTGGTAATAATCATTTATATTTTTTACGGAAATATTCACTGACATGGTCTTTATTATAAGATAAAAATTGGAAGTAACATTTTCATAAATGTAACAAAGAAAGATGTTTGTTTGAACACTTAAAAAATGCAAGGCAGTCAGTAAATTTATTGTATTTGCAACCTTAAAATTTAATTTTGGAAGTTAACTTCAATTTTTAAAATAATTTGATTTGCAAATTGAATTGCAGAAACTATCTGCCTCTCGAGTATTAATGAATAGTTTTCCGATAATAGGATATAGGATTCCAAGGGGATGATCCTAAGACGGATTTTCGTGGAATGGGAATCCTTGGACTAGAGAATCTCGTTTATTTTGCGAGGGAGTATCCCAGTGCTGCGACCCACGTCTTGTCACATTCGACACATCCTCGTTATGGATACGCCTTTGCTATTGTGGGGATCAACCTCACGAGCATGGCCCTAAGACTTTTGCGAGATGGTTCAGCCAAAACTCACATCTACAACTCATGTAAGACCCTGCCGACTATACGTGCCTTTCATCAGTTTTATAGCTACCTCTTCTACGAATTTGACGGATTCTGGATAGAATCCAAACCTAGTAATATGATGGAATTCTCATCTATACAGGAGAGGTTCGAAAGCACCATCAGAATGGCCTTGGCCAATCCGACCACGGTATTTAGGATAAATGTGTCTGTTGACAATATTTAGAATATAAGGCGATTCCGTGTTTTTCAAAGCACCTCCACAAAAGCAGAGCTTTTTTAAAATCGTTGCCTCTATCTTGATTTCGGGCTGAAAATTTTTTCAATATTCAATTATGTTATGTTAACATGTTATCTTTGTGGTTTCAATTTTAAAACGTCCTAAATTAAACTTTCTCATCTAATTGGTTTAACTTTGAAGAATTTAAATCATATTTAATTTGCTGTGAAGTTTAAGTATTTAAAAGTTGTAAACTTAATAATTGTCAAACGAATGTTTTATTTACTGACAGAAAATAGATTTATCAAACCGTAAATCGTGATAAAGACATCGAATTAAAACGTTCGAGCCTATACGTACTATTTCACAATTTTTCAATATTTGAAGCATTGCTGAAAGCAAAATTGCAATTTCTGAGTATCTTTTTATTCATTTGGGTTTGGTTCCGGTTTTGTTTAAGGGCTGTTACGCTACTTGCAATTATTTTTACACTTATTTGACTGCATTGTTGCTCAAGATCGGTGGAATGAATTTTCTAATTCAGTGAATTGATTTATAAATATAAAATCTGCTATAAAAATGTATATTGCATGGAATATACTTTTAGATAATTTCGTACTTTATTTATTTTTTAATGAAATTTTAGACTGGATCCCTTTCAAATCAGACTTTTTTTACACTACAAGTCGTACAATTTCTTGGTGATGAAGTATGTTTCTTTTTTTTTTTTTTTTTTTTTTTTTTTTTTTTTTTTTTTTTGAGACAGGAAATTGGGCAAAACGTATGTTTTTGGCATAAGAAAAAAAATTATATACGAGCAGGGTTTATAACAGTCGGCGAAAAGTCAGGGGATTTTTTAGCAACCCTGACGAGATTTTGAGGATTTGAGTTTTGACGTTTGATTTTCAAAAATACACAAACTTTTCCTTTAAACCTTTTTAATTTATAAGGGATACATCCTGGAGCTTTATGCCGGCTGAACCATTTTTACGGCCAGGAGATTTTTTCTCATGTAATCGAATTTTCGCATTTTTCTTCGAACAAACGAAAAGTAGGAAAACATTTTATCATACCAGTTTGCAGCTTTAAAAACGTTCTACAAGAGATCTCTTTTGCGATATAATGCATATTTTACAAGAAAAACTCGAAAATTTAGTTAAAAGGAAAATTCTCCTGGCCATATTAACGTTTTAGCCTCCTAAAAACTTATATAACATCTTCTTGATAGAAGAGCACCGTTTACAAAAAAATATATTTGGATGAAAAAGAGATAAAACCATCTTCATTTTTTTTTTAATTAAAAAAAAAGTAGATTTGATGGAAACCTCCATCTTTTTAATTCTTTACAATAATTAAAAAACATTTCTCCTATTTCATTCTTCTTATAAGTTTTGTACAGGCTAAACCATTTTTGTGGTCAGGGTCATTTTTTATTTTTAGAATAGAATTCTCGCATATTTTTCGCAAACGATGCAAGATATATTTAATATATAAGAAGTCTTTTTTGTAGAGCTTTTTAAAATTCCTGTCTTTTGTTACTTCTGTGAAAATAGCGAATATTCGATTTCATCAACAAAAAATTCTTCTGGCCACATACCTCAAGCCCGCATAAAACTCGAAGGATGTCTTCCTTACAAAAGAACAAATAAAAATAAAAAATGGCAAAAACTACAAGTTTTTTTTTTGTGAAAATAGACTATGTTTTCAATCAAATCGCCCCGATTTTGTTAATTTTCAACTTTTTTCGAATTTTTCGGCGGACTTAGCAAGAGGACAGTAAACTTCTCAAAAATATGTAAAGTAAAGAACCCCGCACCATTTACATTGAAAAAAAGTCTCCGTGGATTTTTTAAAAGGATCCCGCACGTTTCTCAAGAAACTTGGGTTTTGGTTAAAGTGACCCACTTTGATATATGTATTATATATATCATATCATATACATATATCAAATTTTATAAAAAGACTTGGACTAATTATGACTAGTTTTTCTATTGGTGCGGGATCCTTTGAGGTTTGAATATCTAAATATCAAAAATTAGAAAAAAGAAATTTGTGTTTATTTACTGAAAACAGACATCAAAATATTACGTCTCTAAGAAATTCTGTGACTTCAAGTACAGAATCTGCCTGATTTGAAATGGATATAATCTCTAAATTATAGACTATAGAAAAAAACATCAGGTTTGAAAGAATAACACTCTTAAGTTAATATTAAGGTTTTTTCAATAGCCTGGAAATCATCAAATTCCTGAAGAGTTTGTAACATTGTTCGTACCAATTCTTTGATTGACTGATATTTTTCAAGCAAAGATAAAAGATAAGTTTAATAACTGCAACGTACCTTGCACATAATGCTTTGTTTTGTGATGTTTTTCTCCTGCATTGCAAGAGTACAGGAATGACATTGTGATGATAAAGAAAGCTTTTGCAACGAGTGCAGTATGTCGAGTCACTTCGTCACATTGCCATAGATTACCTCTTGTGTAATTCCTAGTGCACGTTTAAACGTAAAACTGCAATAGCGTTCAACCAAATCAGTGAGGACATTCGATGATTTATGAGAATACAAATTTTTCTCATTTAAAAACCATACAAATTATATTATATTGTCTGACGATATTACTGTATCTAAACTTTAAAGATGCATTAGGGCAAATAATTTGGAATTATCTGACTCTCTAAAATAAAATACGTAAATTATGAAAATTCTCTATGTATTCTTGCATTGAGAATAAGGTAAACAGGGATATTGCCCACGGTGTATGCCAGTAACGCGTTATCGGTAACGTTACATTTTTTTAGCAACGATATCGGTTACCTTACTTTAAACGGTAACGTTAACTCGTCACAACTTTCGGGGAACGGTAATGTAAAGTAACGTCCGTTACTGTGTTACTTTGTGACATTTTTTAATTGTACTTGTACTACATTATATGTCATGATAGCCAACCATTTTTTTAAATTTGTAGTATGTATATCTCTACATATTGGACTAACAACCAAACATTTATTTCCTCATAAAAATGGGTGCGGAGTGAACAAAAATCTTGTACTATGCAATTCTAACAGTATGGAAACCTTCTTTTGGACAAAAAGAAAACAACTCCAAATTTGGTTAAATCCGTAATGATTGACATTTTTTACTTTGGGTTTATTTAAATAAGTAGAATGTTAAATTCAAACACTGAAAAAAATAACTTTTGTTATAAATTACGAACTGTACAGGCTCACCGAATACATATGGTCTATGCTCACCGAAGTTCGGCGAACCTAGCCGCTCTTTCTAGTTTTCCTGAACTCGCCGAAAATATTTGTTCTACGTTCACTGAAATTCGGTGAACCTAGACACGGCCTAAAAATGATCATTATTAGAATGTCTCAATCCAATCATTTTTGTACTATGTTTATTGTTTATTAAAATCAAAAAGAGATTCTTTATAAAGCTGAGATAGTACTTGATAAAAATAATAATGTGCAAATCGAGAAAATAATAAAATAAGTGATTTAATAGCACATTGTGATACAAGTGGAGAAAAAAGGAATTTGCACTCGTGGAATGTCATTGTCCCCACGCGTATCATATACTATTTTTAATGAAAAATGCATGGAAACTCGACTGAATCCGATAAAAAATGAATGTGGGATAATATTCCAAATTTTCAACGGAGTTCAGGGGCAAACAGAAGAAAAAAACCATTTCAAACAGCATTTTTATAATTTTCCATTTATTCATTAGCATCAATAATTGAGAATCCATGCTTATATTAAAACTAAAAGATATATACCTATGTATTTTTATTTATTATTTGCGAAGCAGAATTCACGTCATCCAGATATTTGCTCATTTTTATTTCTTTTTATTGATTCTAGTGAGAGTAGTGACAGAGATGGTTAAGGTTATCATTCTGACGTTTGTTGTTTCCAATTATCCCGTCTTATGTAAATGGCTTGAGTCATATTCTCGTCTCACAGAAATGTAAGAGAGTAGAAAGAGATGCGGTGAATGTGGCAATGTCAGTATGCTGAGACAGTGACTGGTTTCCATGCATGTACATATTATGAAAAAATCGTTTTCCAAGCCTAAAACGATTTTTGATCGTTTGATCATTCTCACTAAAGAAACAAGCGAACAGAAAGAATGGTTCCTTTCAATCAGATATTATCTCAGCAATATCAGACATTTGGTATTTTACTCTTGCACAAAGACAAGGTACAACGTTTATGTTTTGTTTCATGCCACACACTACTTGTTACTGCCTGCTCATTATAGCAGGATACATTCTTATTGTAAAAAAGTTTCGTTTTTGTGATGGATCTTTTGAAAAACTAATTTTATTATAAAAAAAGAGTTATTACAAAAACAGTTTGCAGATTATCAATGTAAAATTCTTTATCATCTTACCTAAATTGAAATATAATTTTTAATTTTCAAAACACTTTCAATTAAAAAAAACACTCTAAAGCTTTTGAGAATTTAAAATGATGCATAAAAAAGTAACGGAAAGGTAACGCAATACTTTTTTTTTAGTAATGGTATCGCTTACGCTTTACATTTAAAGAAAAGTAATTGTAACGTTAACGCGTTACTTTTGACTGGTAACGTGTCGAAAACTGATTGCCGACACCTTTCTAGTGAATGACACTATGCAATAAAAATGCATTTATTAAAGTTATGCGGATTTAAAATAGATTTATTATTTATATAATTAATTATTTAAAATATAGATAGTACGTGGGTGAATTTATATTCATTAAATAATAATTTTTGTTGCACCTACAGAAGGAACATGTTGACGCACTCTAAAAATGAGTGATGTTAATTTGTAAGTCCTGTCAACTTAGAAAGAAAGGTATTTTTTATCTTGTAGTACTATCAGAGGTTAGTTCTTTATATTTAGCAATATAATTAAATAATATTATTCTGAAACTCAAGTCGATTTAATATATTTGTACTCTTCTTATCGTACCTTCAAAACCAGTGAACGACATATGCATCTAACAGTGAACGACATCCAACAGGAGGCATTTTTCAGGGAATTATACGTACTATTATTATTGATATCCATGTTTTTGTGATTGCTGTTTGTTTGATTCGTTCCTAGGAAGTCATTTTCTATTCATCTTAAAATGTTCAGTATCCATATCCATGGAGCAGTCAATATTCATCTTTCTCAAAACTTTTTCTTAAGGTGTCCTGTTTACCCTATTCTCGATAATTTTAGAACTCGAAACTGCGCAAACTTTGTCAATGTTAAGTCAGTTAAGTTTTATACTTAAAGAATATCTGAAGTATTGCACCTACGCGTTAGTTTAAGTGTCTGCCTTTGCCATGTATGTATAAGAATTCAAAAGCTCTAAAATTAAATCTTCGAGAACTCCGTTCTTCATGAATTTATCTGAAGGTAATGGAGTTGAAAACCAAGTGATTTAGATTATAAGTTATCAGCGTGTGTTTTCAATGTTTTATAATCGCAGTTCTATTTGTTACAACTTGTCAACGACTTCGAGTATCAACCATGACACGATAGGAGAAATGAAATAAGAATATTTATTGCTGAATGTGGAAGTACTTTTCGCTGACATTTGAATGTAAATGCTTTGATTACAGACTTACATCTTATTTTTAGACCAAGTATAAAAAGAGACACCGTTTAAAACTTAATATTTAAAATTAATTTTGAAATTTAAGTTTAAACCTAATGTGTACATATATACATGTTTCAGCGTTAAAAAATTGTCTCATTTTTCCTTTTTCTGTGGCACTTCGGGCTTTCGCCTCAATTTGGAAGCTACTGAAACGATTACAACCACGCCGATAGTGATGCTGCCAAGTTTCATTATCCATGGGTTTTCTCGGAGGGCATTTGCGATCATTTGTGTCAAGTCGTCACTGAAAAAAGTACATTAGCTTTTAAGTCAGAAGGTACCTAGTACTTGGGTATCTTAAATACGAGTCAGCTATTCTGAGGCTACTATGTGTGTCGTCTTTGTTGATTTTATATGTATTTATTTTTCAAATGGAAAAACTGGATTTGAATAAATGTTCTTAAGTTTGCGAATGGAAAGCTGTTTTATTCCTATTACGTAAGACTTGGGAATTATGATTATATGTAACTTAGAATTTTTTTAAATTTACTTGGATAGTAGAGCTGAAGAGTTTTTCAATCTTTATATTCATTAAAAAAATGAAGTAAATAATTTGGGACTTCATTATTAGTACATGTCATATGTTATTGTAAAATACTTACAATGGACTTTGAGGTACAGGAACTTTTTCCGTACGTGCGTTTTTGTACCAGTCTTTGGCGAACGATGCAAAAGAACTAACATCGTACTTTGGAATTTGGTACCGGTACATACGACCTTGTCTGAAGCTAAAAAAATGCAAGGGGATATAAATGCAGTTCTTTATAAACTAAAATAAAATTAGAAACTCGTAGAGATCTCATCAAACACGTTATTAATAGATTAAAAATTAGCATGTATATGGGTCGATGGACAAAAAGTTGTGAAATTTGGACAATAATTTTTTGTTAATGGAACTTTAAAAAACCATCTGAAGTATTTTTTTCATTATTTCACACCCAAAATAGAACGAAAATTATGTTTATGATCTTCGTTTTCTCTTAATACAAGGGGATGCGAAATAAGATTTATTTTGTGAAGAATTAACTGAAGTAGTTTTAAAATATTTTATGTATTATGTACGTCTTTTGATTAACTTTAACACCAGACAATTTTTAGGAGATTATATAATAAAGGCTGTGGATATTAGTCCGGCTGGCCGTGATCATCTTGCAAAGGGAAGGCTTTTGTGGTGAAAGGTAGCGTAATGTAGTAACCAATTTCCATGCCCAACTGGACCGACAGCCATTCCCTATAAAACGAATTATGTTCATTCAAAGCGTTTAGGTTGAAAATTGGAAACTGCAATTTCGTCGGATTTTCTTTAAAGTTGAGCAATTTGCCCTTAAAAGCACATTTTAAGAAGATGATTATTGATAACTTTCAATAATTAGTACTTTCTCTGGTAAATTTGGTCTTGAACTTCGACCAGCTTTGATAGTCTGGAAAACACAAACAGATGTGTAACCTGTAAAAAAGTTACCCCAAAAGTCACCAGTGGAAAATCAAATTTCGAAATTATTTAAAAAATATTCAGAGTGGACGTAAGAAACTTAAAAAATACTGCATTTTTTTTGCTCTATTTGGCAATGTATCTACATTTTCAAGTTTCTTATTTTATTAGGAATCACTAAAAAAGTGACATCGAATTCGGTAACATGAAAATAATACAATGCACATTTTCCAAAATTTTGTTAACATACGAACAAATGAAGGGCTAGCATTCAAAAAGGGCTAACCCACATTTGAAAATGTTTTCCAGAGAACGAAAAAATCTTCCCATTTTGCAATTACTATGAATTCAAAAAATGCTGCTATTGAAACTTGTAGCGGAGCATCTGATATATATATATATATAACCACCTATCTCACGGTCGTGAGACGTGGTTACAGCTGAAATTTTACCGCGATTTCGCTGGGAGCGGGTGCAATTTTTCAGATTAGCACAAACTTAGCACAAAATCCTGCGTTTTTCCTTATAACAAAGTTTTATATATATAAAGGACCACCATCTCACGGTTGTGAGACGTGGCCATAAGTGTGATTTACCGCGGTTCTACTGGGAGCCGGTATCATTTTTTAGATGGCAGTTGCTCTCAGTGGGGCCCTGCGGTGGTTGTTTAACCCTTTTTCAAATTATATATATATATATATAT